>JACMIG010000521.1:0-11561 GCA_014805385.1 Levipalatum texanum
CAATTCGGTGAAATACAGCATTTTTCAGCGAAAATACACTTCAACACATATTAAAATTGCTTCCAAATTTGTTGTCGCGTCATTTCAAGTCGATTGGTAGCAAGATTGATCATATTGGTGCAATTCGGCGAAAATTTGGTGAATTACAGCATATTGGCGCGAAAATACATTTCAAAACATGTCAAAACACGTTAAAATTGCTTCCATAATAATTGTCGAGTCACTTCGAGTCGATTGGTACTAAATTTGTCTATATTAGTGATATTTGGTGAATATTCGGCGAAATAAGACATTTTGGCGCGCAAATACATACTAAAACACGTCAAAACACGTTAAAATTGTTTGCATAATTATTGTCACAAAATTTCGAGTCGAATGACGCCAAATACGGCATTATTGGTGCAATTCGGTGAAATAATGCATTTTGGCGCTCAAATGCATTTCAAAACACGTCAAAACACGTTGAAATTGCTTCCATAATTCTTGCCGAGTCATTTTAAGTCGATTGGTACCAAGATCGATCATATTTGAGTGAATTAGCGCAGAATGAGCATTTTCCAGCATTTTTAGCTATAAAAACGCGTTCTAATACGTTCTAACGTGTTAAAATATTTTTATTTTGCGTTATTATTACTTTCCAAATTATTGCGAGTCGATTGACACCGAAATCGGCCATATTTGGGCGATTTTGCGTGCTTGGTACCTGGAAAGTGGTCCCGAACGGAATTTGCGGGTTACGGTAATAGTTTGAATGGATTCGCCATTGCCGATTTAGTGGGGGTAGTTCAAGATCCGAGATCGAACCTACGACCGTGAAAGAAAGAAGTAGGCGATCGCAAAATGAGTGCGATCGCAAACTGACGTCACGGAAACCACGGACGGACATCGTGCCTTAGCATTTGTTATAGGGTAGGGAATAATTGAAGAAAAGCGTTTTCAGAAGCAAAAACGGGTTTCGAAGTCCCAATGCCTACATTTATTCCAGATCAACCAACCAATACTGTAATTGTGAACACATTAGGTCTCTCTTCTCGCACTATGGTTTCTGAAACTACTGTGCAAGTTTTCGATTTTATAGGAGTGTCGACAAAAAAGAAAAATTGCGCGCGTTCCCTCAATTGTTTCTCAAAGGATTCGAAAATTGCAAAATCCAAAGCATGATGTTAGCCATGCACAATATGTTTTGTAATTATGCGTAAAATTTCAGCTCGGTATCTGTTAGCATAAAAATAATATAAAATAAAACGTTTAAAAATGTCGAAATTCCGAAGCTTCTGGTCAGCGTGGTCTTGTTTGCTCTGGCTAAAAGCTATACATGAACCATTGATGTGGAATACGTGGTACCAAATGCCCTTCATATAGCCAAGTGCTCGGGCCACGAAATCAATCGTAGTCAGAGAACGAGAATTTCAAACGTCCATGTAGCATAAATTATGTATCAACCTAATAATACCGATGAATTTTCCTGTTTCTCCTTTCTCTGGATGATCAAAAGCCATTTGACGGGTCATCGAACTTTGTCCTTTCCTTCTACACAGAATCAGCAATAGTCAACTGTTCTTGGTTACTGGCGCGAGATGTAACTGACAATCCCACAATACCTCGAAGCCCGCAAGAATAGAAACTGCATCGATGAGAAGTGATCTCGGCACGAGTTCGGCAGCGTAGAAGCGGGAGATGGAGCCGAGGCCGGCGCCATTGGCAACAAGGAGCACGCAGAAGGCGACGAACGTCAGGATCTGAACCATCGATTCATTTTTGGAACTTCTTTTTGTGAGGCTGCAATCTCTGTCCTTCTTTTCTCAATCATTACGGACTGCAGCACTCGCCTTGTTTGTTGGTCTGTGAGAGGCAAATAGAGAAAGAAAGACATGTCTGGACTTTCGGTTTGGGTGCAAAGTTCTCGTGAATGATCCTGGACAGAAATGTTTTGTCGAAATCGTTCACCTTTTTCAAGGCGCTTGAAATGTGAACGAGGTGTTTTATCCACATTTTCATTTTCTGAAACTATGATAATTGTTCGAAGTTCAGAAGAACAAGCCCTGCTTGAATTACCGTACCATAAAGAGCTTGATCCAAAGAGAAGTGTGCCATGCCGTGCATTACGTACGTTGAGTAAGATCGCAGGCAACGCGCTCCCGTGAAGACATAAGCGATATAAATACGTCCATCAAGAATGAAAACTTCAACTATCTACATCAATTTCGTTTCAAAAAGTAAGCTCCAGTTTTAAATAATATGCAGTTTCAACCAGCTTCATAAAGCAGTTTTACTGGTGAAACTAAAAGCTTTGCGTCACAATTCAGGGTTCCAAATGAATATGTTATTGGAATTACCTTGACGACGACTCCGAGCCATGCTGCCCAGCGAATGACGGATCCGCGCTCCGAAATGTCCGCCCATGGGTTGAAGATCCAAATAATTCCCTAAATAATCGATGCCTTATGGAGGTCCACGCGTTCAGAGTTTTTGCCCTAAGTTTCAATATTCTCATCACTAGATTATGCATTCCATAAAATAATACCTTGCGCTTCCTGCTCGTTTCCACCAGATTTTCATCACTTCTTGCGGAAGCTTCTTCTGCAAATGGGCTTTTGTTGTCCGTGAAGACGAATGGAATTGATATCGATAGTTTCCCACTCCATATCTGTGCTAAATGGGAAATGTTTCATTTCTTGTTTTTCAATACCTTCCGGAACGGACTCGATGCTGGCGAGATTCTTGGATCTCGCACTGATTTCGTCTACGACGAGGGTGTTGCTTTCGGGCACTCCATAGTAGATAGCGAGTGCTGCACGGGCCTCAATTTCCATTTTTTCCCCAAATACCCACTGAGGCCACGTGAAGGCAAGTTCGGTGCATGTTTACTCAATTTAGCCAGTGGTTGTCTCTATTACAGGCACAAACAAAACTTATCCACCAACCTTGGTTTCGTCCCTCTCCCTCTGCAAGATTGACACGGGCGAATCCGGTACGAGGACGAACAGTATGGCCGAGAAGACGACCACCGGAATATTGGGGAGGAACACGAAAGGCCACTGCGTAGCATTCGTAAAGGGAATGCCGACTGCTTGGCACAATACGGAGCCTGCAAAATCATCTGTTTAGGTCCTGGATTGGAGCTTGATAGTCGGGAGCTCAGATATTCTACGCACCCGCAGCCATGGAGAATTCCTGGAGAGCTGCGGCTCCTCCACGCATCCCGGTAGGAGCGCACTCAACGATCCAGACGGTGACATTGACGGCGTTGATGCCGTTCGAGAGGGACCTGTGAATTTACTTGATATGAATGGGTGAAACAATTTGACAGATGTGACCGAATTTTGAGCGTTTTTTTGCTATTATAAATTGTCTAGTAATCTGACTTACATAACCTAATGAGGTCGCCAGACGCGGTATTTACCATTCTCGAAGCCTTCTATCTCAGGAACTCACCACAGGAGCCGCCCGAGAAACAGGAGTTCGAAGCTGCGGACATAATACGAGAGTGAGCACAGAAGAGTCCCAGGAACGTAAAGCACGCAAGTAATTATCGCCGTGACTGTAACCGATAAAGATTGGATTTTTTCAAAGAATATTTTACCTTTGCGCCCAAACTTTTTACACATCCACGCCGCGAAGAACTGTCCGAAAATGGATGCAATGGGAAACGATGATGTTGAGAAAGGACCAGATAACATTCTCAAAAATGAACATAACGAATGTAGGCGATTGTAAGCAAACCAGAATATTTTCCTCCGGAACGACACCGAATCGCTCTTGGATGGTTTCATTGACGAACTGCTGGATGAAGACATAAGGCTGGTTCAGGACGGAGGCGATGTATCCTGAAAATGAATATGATAGTATCAAAGGCATGCAAAAATGTGAAGACTACCTTGTTGGAAACCACCACTGAGGCAAAGTCCAATGGTCAGGAGAATAATCGCAAGCGATGGCATAGAAAGGGGGATTCAATGAAACAAGCCCTTCATGGTTTTATACCATCTACTGTCTGGATCATTCGATGGTCATATTCGCAGCGAGAAAGTATTGTGTTCATGAGGCGCAGACACTATAAGACGCCCTATGCATCATATTATCGTGCCTTCAGGGCGACAGCGAATCTGCAGGATACGTGCGGAATCCCAAGGAGCCGAGTGGATTAGGCTGATAGGCGTCATTTCATCGATGAACTTGACTACGATCCAAGCCCACTACCAACACACTGGATTTGGGCTGCAGGAAGAGAAACCACCGGACATTCTGTCAATTGAGCGGAAATTGTTTCTTTTACTGATCCACCGTCTGTGAAGAGGAGGACAATGCCTTCTAAAATCACTGCGATACGAAAATATAGGATGAGCAAATGAAAGAACAGTTCTCTGCAACCATAATCTGTAGATCATCTCATCGCTGTCTATTGAAGAGTTCCTATTTGAGTCTGAGGTGGTGGAGGATTTCGTTTCAACTCCGCTTCATCAGGTTTTTTTTTGTTTGTCTGGGACATGGCCGCTGCCCGGTCCCTCCCGACCCCAATGCCCTATGAACCCAACGTTTCCCTCTGAGGGTGACGACAGAGTGAGCAGAAGTGCTATGGACTCCCCTTCAATCTTGATAAGCAAAAGATGTTCGCTGACGATATAATCCAGAGAAATATTTTCCACTAGGTAATACATTGTTCGCAAAATAACATGCACGATGCTTGCATCTTCACATAAACATATCCTTTATGTATTTCTAGAGATGACTAACTGATGGTGCTGCATAAATAATAAAGGCTTTGCAGTGAGCAAGTCGAGCATCAAAAATCTAATCATACATTCTCAAGGGAGCGACATGAATGAAAAGCAAAATATCGTTGCCATTTTTATCTTTTAGGACAAAAATAGAAAACTAGCAGGGTCCCCAAAACGTTGCAACTTCGCCTATGACCTGTACTCGCTAGCGAACACTTCTCTTGTGATATCGAGCTATAATGAATCCAATGGTTAATTTTTGAACGCATCTTGGATATCGATTGGGTAATCGAAATCGTGCATAAATTCCTTACTAGCGCTGAACTATATAAGGTAGATTTTATCGCTCGCGGAACGGGAATTGTCAATGTTAGGGAGCGAAGCACATTATTCATACGAAAGAATCCCCGGTGGGTGAAGAGGAAATATATCTTCTTCGATATCCACCACAGCCATTCCTTCTGGCAATCATACAGTAATTTCAGATCCTTCGGCAAAATGTTAAAACCGTTCGCTTTCCATTAAAAATTTGCTCTCGTAAAGTCTACGTTTAGAAACCAGTTGAGTGGATCACCAAGTCTCGGACAATATTGGCTCTGCAAAACATCAACCATTCACAATGTATCTCTTCGAGGCAACGAACTTTGGTAGGGACTTTTGACAGTTTCATCATGCATTTTTCCAGTTCTTTCCTTTACCATCACATGCTTTCTGGTTCCAATTATCATCACAAAGTCATCTATCCAAATGGGACAATACAAATATCTGCTGCTCATATTCGTGCTCGGTGACATTCACTACAGCTTCGTGCACCTTCTCATTAGACCGGTATGCGCTTGAAAATCAAAGACACAGGCAAGCTGTTCCATTTACGTTCCGTTTGCACCTGCTCTCTCACTCTCCACTGTTCTCTTGGTTCTCTAACCTCAGAGACAGTCTCACAGACGGCCTGTCTGGGCGGTAAGAGAAACGAGAGAACAGTGAAGACAGAGAGCAGGCGCCAACGGAACGTAAAAGGAACAGCTTTGGAACCACCATAATGATAGAAGTAAATGCATGAAATTTTTAAAATCAGACCGTCATAAACTACCACGATGCGATCGCCTTCTTCGACGATGGATTATTCGGAACTCTGTTTTCCATCACCTACTTTTCAACGTCGCACTCGCAACCGATGGTTCTGCTGTGCTATCACTTCGCAAATCGATATGCGATAACAATCAAGCGAGTTGATCTTTGATTTCGCGGACTAGAATTGAAATAGAAAAGAAATGCTGTCGCTCTTGACCTCTACAATTATTGCGGGCTCTCTTTGCAGACCTGTCAAAAATCTATTGCGGGCTCTCTTTGCAGACCTGTCAAAATATCGCTTCCGTTCGTCATGGCCATGATTGCGGTGAATACAGTCGAGATTGTAATCTGGTTTTCCACCATCTACTTTCTTTATGGAAGCCATGATGACTTCCGGGAATACATCCGCGAATTCATGGAAACCGAGTTTCCTGGACGGGAAAACGTCACCGTCGGAGGGTCTCTACTTTGGGTATAACGAACTCCTCCTAGAAATCCCGGCAAAAAATTTCAGTCAGGGAAAAACGCTCCAGACAATACGCTCATCGCTCTTTAGAAAAACGCGCAAAAGGTCTCAACGACTGAAAATGGCATTGATCTACAGCAGTTCTATGTGCCATTTAGAAGGCAATGATCGTATTGTCCGGAACATCCATTCCGCCGACAACAGTATGTTTAGGACGTTCATAACCACATAAACAAGAAGGGTCTCGCGGCAGTAATAATCCTGAACGCGATCATGGAAACCTGCGTCAGCATCATAATCTTCTGTTCGGGCGGAATCATTCGCGCACTGTTGTAGGTTTTTCACTGACCAATGAAAATCGGGTTTGAGGCTTGAGAGGATAACGATTTGTACAGAAAGCAACACATGTCCAAAACACAGTTTGCGCAATCCTTGACATAATATAGGTCGTTTGATAGCAAAGAGTCTCATTATTTCCTGAAAAAAAGTGAAAATCGTTTTGGCCCGCTCATCGTATGGTGGCATGACAAAATTGCGGTGAAGTTCTGATAGTCGGCATTTTGCAGTGGTTCTTCTCTTCAGCATCACACATCCCTCAAGACTGTCAGCATGCAGAGGCAGCTTTTCATCGCTCTTGTTTTCCAGGTAAAGAGCTATTGTGCCGCACCACAGAACTTCTAATTTCCCGTTCCGCTAGCGAAAATTCCTTCTATTGCTGATTTTTTGCACACTTCGGTTGGAATATAGGATCAACTAGCATGCCAAATTTCAGCCACAGATTCCTTTTCTCCTGAAAGATACGAACGGAACTGTCTGCTAACGAGCACACTCTTTTAGAAGTTCTGTGGTGCTGCACTATAGTGGTTATTGTGCCGCATCGCAATCTTTGCAATTGCCGTTCCGACCGTTAGCAGACAGTTCACATTTCTATCTCACAGGAGAAAATAAATCTATGAACAAAACCTTGCAAGCTACTTGATCCTGGATTCCAACCGAAGTGTTGAAGAAACATCCATAGATTCCATATTATTGCGCTGAACTATTGGGAAGATGAAATTTCGCTAGTGGAATGGGAATTGCAATAATGAGATGCGCAATATTGTCCGGTATTTCTATAGTGATGCGAAGGCGGCGCGCGAACCATCTACCTCTGCGGTAAGCAGCGTAGTAAATGTATTCAGCGCAGTATTGTCAAGCGCCCAAGCAATTCTAACTTATCGATCGGGAGGAAAAATGTAAAATTCCTGTATCTCCGATACAACAAAAGCTACGAAGCTGAAATTTTGCAGGCTTCGGTTGGAATCCAGGTCCAACTAGCATGCAAAATTTCAGCTTCGTAGCCCTTTTAGTTCGGGAGATAGAGGAGGGGACTATGAGATAAACACAGTGTCGCGGAACAGGAAATTAGAATTGCTTGGGCTCTCGACAATAGATCAATCCTACGCTGCTTGCCGCAGAGGTAATAATTCGCGCGTCGTCTATCACTTCAATACCGGATAATACAATCACTGTTATGAAATGCTCAGTGCATGTTCTAGCTCATCTGTCCACTTGTTCTGATATATCTTCCCTCGGCCTTCGTAACCATCGCTCCCCTCGCTCGAATCTACATTACCATTCCTTATCGGATATATTCATCTGCCTTCTCCGCTTTTCCCTTCGTCGACGCCTTCGTCATTCTCTTCGGGATCACCGAATACAGGTCGGAGAGTATAATACTTCATTCCGGATGTCCTTCTGGGTGTCCACTTTCGTCTATTATAGATTATTGCCAAGAACCACAACGGTGCAATTATTTCAAAAGAGTATGTTGTCATTTCACGATGGCCTTATTGTTATTTGCGTTTTGAGTTCCGTTGGAGGGACGTGGGTGGTCCTATCAGGTTGTCCCGAAAGTTTGGAACTATTTCAATGTGAATGTTCTTTCTTTCATTTTTCGCGAGGGGGGTGATCTAAATATCCGAGCTACCTGCCGTTGACATCTATGGACTTCTGCCATTTCCCAGGCAATTAGGCAGTCCTATCCTTATAGATGCCATGGAGATAGGAGACGAAGAATTCATCCAGGTCGAAAATGACCATGTCACGAGTTTGATTTTATAAATCGCTGTGTAGCAACCTAAAAATCTGAACAATATGTATTCGTATATAGCAAGGTCTGATGAAAAACAAAAGTGTGTTGAGATGCTCTGTGAAAATCTGGCTAGCTCAGGCTGAATTTTGTTTTGAAAGGTGACCGTGCGGTCTTGCAGTGGAAGCATACTTTTGCCTACCATTCACTCGTCTTCAGGTTGTCAGCTTAGATCTTTTGCATATTCCTAGAGTACACCCCGGCAGAAATTATGGTGTCCTCGGATTTGAGCTCTCATTATACAGGAAATTGATTACATCGGAAGTAACACTCGGAAGACTCCCAATCCATGGTTATATTCGATAAAGCAATAGTCTCGCTCTATTTTACTGATCGAGGCGAGAGTTCTGTCAGTAGTAGGGACATGTCAGAAGTACATCGTGGTGAGGGACTTTTGGATGACCGGCGCTTTCTGTGCACGTATCAAAAATCACTAAATTATGTTCCAGATAAGTAGGAATTCAAAATCGAAGGAGTTCGGGAATTTAATTCCTCTGGACCATGGAAGATTGGAAACGCCATTTCATTATGAACTTCGTGCACCTTAGGGTCTCCTGTCTGTATCCCCTAGAGGTGACAGAGACTGCTGAAGAGGCTCGAGAGATACTAAAGAGAATGCATAGTTCCAAACTTTCGGGACAACCTAATAGCTTGCTCCCGCGAACTCGCCGCGGGCAAGCGGTAGATCAATCGGGCGTTATGCAGAGAAAGATCGGAAAAATTTAAACACCGTTGTGGTTCTTTGCAATAGTCAAGTTTGCGACATTGACCGTTCTGGCAAGTTCAAAGCTCAAACTAGACGAAACTGGACCGAACTAAATGAAAATGACAAATATATGGATAGGAGGACCGGAGTATAGAGTTCGATTGGCTGATTCGCCTCTAGTTACAGTCACCGTAGAAACCATCACACCACCTAGCTTCGAAGACAGTTACGATTATCTAACTTTCGTAAAACAATTATTGTATGATTGTCGATTCAGGGAATGCTATTTGCATTATAATTCATTCGCTCAGGAACGTCGTTTTCCGCCTCGTGGGCATCAAGAGAACGAAGGTGCAGACATTGCATATATCGCAGTTCACAACGGCCGCTACTGTAACTCGTTCCACCATCGGTTAAAGAAGAAATAGCTGCAACCTGGACCCAAGTGCACTGCGTCTTGTATCTATTGCGGCCAAATGCGTCTTGGCCTGTGTCTTGTCTCGATTTACATGATGACAGCGATTAGAGATGTTGCTGCAATTCCTCGTTTAATTCGTTATCATGATGCTATTGATAAACTTGTAAAGGATTTTTTTTAGACCGAAAAATATTTTTTTGGAAAATTTTTCGAAGAAAATTTTTCGCACAGCTCTGGTCCCGACTACTTTTGCCCGGAGCGCTTCATCAATGAGGAGGGCGAGTTTGTCAACGTCGGTCCAGTTCACAATCGGAAGAAAGTTGTTATATTGCAGGACGCGCGCGTTTCTCCCTTCTTCCTCCGCCGCAGAGCGTGCCTGGGAGAAGGGCTGGCCTGGATGGAACTCTTCATTTTCCTAACGACATTCGTGTAGCATTCCGCGGGCCCTCGATGTGCGCGATGGAATTATTCGATCTGTTCGCTCCTTCGATGTCATCGTTACCGGACGATGAACATTGAATCACATTGAAGACATGTAACTGCGATATGTAGTGCTTAGCATTAACTGGCTTCTAAGTTTGTATGTTTGTGTGAGTGAAGAAAATGGGTACGTTTCGACAGGTTTACTGCATTTGAAAGTCCTGATTTCTCCAAGACATGCCTACTTCCAGTCCGCCTTGAGCATCTCGAAGTATTTGTCTGTCTCGAATGCTGGTCGAACTACAGCAGAGGACACGACCCTGATGCAACGGGAGTTACTTAGAATACAAAGGGGGCATGTCACCGCTTTTCCATCCAGCACGGCAGAAGCCGACCGGCAGTCTTGCGGAGGCCCTTGTGCAGGTGGATCAGCAGCTGCTTCATGGCCACGCAGGCGGCGGCATGGCCCTGAAGAGGGAGGAAATAGTGAAAACAAGGAAAAAGTGAGAGACTGCTACTATGTGAGTTCCAAAACCTTTTTCGCGTTCCGTTCAAACTGTTCTCTCTCCCTTGAAAACCGACTCTACCAGAGGTGAGAGATTTTTCTCTCGTCGTCTGCCAAAGGAGTTTGGAACGCCGATAATACCCACCAGCATGAAGATGGGCCACGTTTGAGAGTAGTGGGCATATCCGAACATCCAGAACATAGCAGGTATAGCGCTAACGAAGCGGAAGACGATGGTGAGGAGGCAAGCAGGGAGGATGGCACGCGAATACTCCAGGATCTCGTACATCTTGAGAGAAATGTGACAATTAGTTTAGAACCATTTCAATATCGATCCAAAACAGCGATATATCCCATTGCATGAGATGAAATTCTAGATGTTAACTTTCGTGGGCCAGTTTGAATAGGACATTAGGAGTTCGTAACAGTACTTGCGATCCACCACCCTCCTTCCTTCCAGTACACTCAGGTAATATGATCAGGTAATATAGATTCACCTGGTACCGGGCACTCAGCGTAGACTTGCAATACATGCTGACATAGCGATGACGACTGTAGAAGTAGAGGAAGATCGTCAGCTTGATGTGAGAGATTTTTCTCTCGTCGTCTGCCAAAGGAGACGACGAGAGAAAGAGATTTTTCTCTCGTCGTCTGCCAAAGGAGTTTGGAACGCCGATAATACCCACCAGCATGAAGATGGGCCACGTTTGAGAGTAGTGGGCATATCCGAACATCCAGAACATAGCAGGTATAGCGCTAACGAAGCGGAAGACGATGGTGAGGAGGCAAGCAGGGAGGATGGCACGCGAATACTCCAGGATCTCGTACATCTTGAGAGAAATGTGACAATTAGTTTAGAACCATTTCAATATCGATCCAAAACAGCGATATATCCCATTGCATGAGATGAAATTCTAGATGTTAACTTTCGTGGGCCAGTTTGAATAGGACATTAGGAGTTCGTAACAGTACTTGCGATCCACCACCCTCCTTCCTTCCAGTACACTCAGGTAATATGATCAGGTAATATAGATTCACCTGGTACCGGGCACTCAGCGTAGACTTGCAATACATGCTGACATAGCGATGACGACTGTAGAAGTAGAGGAAGATCGTCAGCTTGATG
>JACMIG010000521.1:11661-30587 GCA_014805385.1 Levipalatum texanum
TATAGATTCACCTGGTACCGGGCACTCAGCGTAGACTTGCAATACATGCTGACATAGCGATGACGACTGTAGAAGTAGAGGAAGATCGTCAGCTTGATGAAAATAGTGAAAATTCTCGAATCGCTTACGTTTAGTGATGACGATTCCAGCACGATGAGAATTACTAGGCCGAGATGGAAGAGGTATTCTGAAAGGAGCTTTGTTTTATTTTGTTGGTCTAGTTCGGGGTACTAGCATGGTGGGGGGTGGACCACCCCCAAAATATAAAAGGGTATCGACAAATATTTTGGGCCATTGTGAATTTAATTCTTTCGGGTTTTATTGTGGTGCACCAAAATGCGGCGCATTCCCACGCCCGAAAATACGGATTAGGAACTGCACACGCTTGTGACCACGCATAACCCCTCTTCACTCACTCTCAAGTCAAATTGATCACGGAACTATCTGCACATGGTAGATCACAAGTGTTGGCAGTTCGTATTCCGTATTTTCGGACGGAATGCGCCGCATTTTGGTGCACCACAATTGGTATGCACCTTCGTGCAAGTATCCGATGAAAGTTCCGAAGGCCGTCGTTGAAATCACCGCCAACAAAGGAATAACGATGCTCGGACGACGCTTCTCATAGTCATTCAGATGCAGACTGGCATAGAGCCTGAGGAAGCCCATTACTCTTCCTCGCACTTATCCAGCTCAAATAAGTATTTCTTTTAAGATCCCTTTCATGGTTATTTTCATCATGCTTTTCCACCTCCTATTTCCCCCACTATTTGGGACATCTTACCGCTCCGCCACAATGCAGAGAGTGCTGAAGCATGAAGCCGTAAAGGAACTCTCGTGAAGCAAATGCCATCGACTGGTTGCTTCGAATAGTCCCTGCCTCCCTGCAACCTCTTACGCCATCGCTCCTTCATTACCCTCTCTCGCTTCTCCTCATCCCATCCTCATCCTTCCCACCTCGCAAACCCGCCATGGCCATCAGCTCGTTGACCGATATAGCGCACTGCGACACGAGTATTAGAAGTTGGGCTGTCAGCGAGAGAAGGATGAGACATCTGCATATACATTAGCTAGACTATTTTGGCATTTCCAAGGACGCATGACTCTATAAATTAACTCAATCAAGACAACGCCAAGCGAAAAAATGCGTCCGGGGGAATGTAGCAAAATCAGAACGTTAAGACGCATTTATTGTAATCGTCGAGCAGAAGGGCCCCCCGGGCACGGCACTTCCACGGGATCAGGGTGCCGTGTTTGTTGTATGTTGATGTGGCCCGCAGCTACGACTACCAACATATACTTTGTTTGGGGAATAAAAATGTATTTAAAAATGTGATAATAAATGGGACTCACTTGCAGTTGACATGAACAGCGGTCGATTGCACGAAGACAACGAAACAGAAGGCAAGGACGACGATGCTAAGGGAAGCGTTGACGAGGACAATGGAGAACAAAAGAGAAGGGAGAAGGAAGGAGGCAGGAATGGACGACTGCCAGTCCTCTATGACAGTGCGCACAGAAACAAAATCGACCAGCCACATTGCATAGAAGCTGGAGGCTCACTTATTTCTCCCACTCGATTCATAACAATGCCTGGAATTCCGTGGCTCTCCAGGTAGCAGCGGACGACAGTGAGGAAAAATACCGTGAACTACGTTTGTCACTGGGAAAATGAAGTAATACAATTGTGCAGTATTTCTGGGGATCGGCATTTGTTGGACAAGCGATGGGATATACAATCTCCTTGTCTACTCCCAGTCCGCCTTGAGCATCTCGAAGTATGCTGGCTCAAGAACAACCACTCTTGGCACGTTCCTGATGAAAGATTGCAGGAAAGAGGAGCAAACCGCTTTTCCCTCCAGCACGGGAGAAGTCGTCCGGCAGTCTTGCGAAGGCCCTTGTGCAGGTGGATGAGCAGTTGTTTCATAACCACGCAGGCAGCCGCATGGCCCTGAAGAGGGAGGAGAAGGGGGAGAGAAGAGCAGGTGGAGAAGGAAGAGGAGAGACCCACGATCATCAAAATGGTCCAAGCAGGTGAAGCGTGGAGATAGCACGCCGCCCACATGGTACAATGCTAAATGGTACAATGCTAAATCGGGACAATGCTAAATGGCGATGGTGAGGATGCAGGCAGGAAGGATGGCACGCGAATACTCGAGGATCTCGTACATCTGCGAAATGTGTTTTTTTTAAATTTATGAATAATCGTCTATGAGCGTCTAATTAATATTCTACATGCATCCATGAGCTGCCGAATCATGTTGACGAGTCAGTTACTAAACTGATTTCCAAACAAAAAGTCGTGTAGGAATAGAATGTTTGCGAGTTCACGCCAACTCCACAGAAAATAGGACCTGGTATCGCGCACTCAACGTTGCCTTCCCATAGATACTGGCATAGCGACGGCGGCTGTAGAAGTACAAGAAGATAGTAAGCTCAAGAAAGAATATTATCCAAAGTTACCTCCCAAGGGTTTTTTTCTCATAGCGCAAATGTTCGGTGTTCTCATTATCGTCTTTTTTTGGATATTTGGCACAACTCGTAGTCGAACATCATTTGAATCTAGATATCTTCCTTACGTTCAGTGATGAAGAGTCCAGTATAATGAGAACAACGATGCCGAGAGTGAAGAGGCACTCTTCAACGGGAAGAAATTCAATATGGAATGGGAGGAACGCCAATCATGATGGTGGTATCCAATGAAGATGCCGCCGTCGAAATTACCACGAACAACGAAACGATGAAATTCGGACGACTTGCCTCGTAGTCATTCAGATGCATGCTTGCATAGAACTTGCGCGCAATTCAATGCACCTCTCTTATGATCGCCTTTTTCCACTAGTTCTACATAAGGAATAGGACGAGAGAAAAACAGTCGAGGTAATTGTGTCAAAAGCGTAAAGTAGCACCTCTCTAAAACCCCGATTTTATCGACAAGTTGATGGCAATCAACTTTTTGTATCTTTTTCCACTAGGATTTCAAATATTCTAAATACATAGAAGTTGCTTGTACTGAACCTACCTACCACTTCCACATATACAATGTTCGGGGATTTGACGAAACTGATTGCCCGTTTGGGAGGTAAGGGGGGACCTCATGGATTTTTTTTCAACCCATGATACGGGTATCATGGTCCAAAGGCAGTGTGGTGCGGCAAGGCCCTCAATATTCTATGTGCGGAAATGATAGGTGGGTACAATACAAGCAACATTTACATGTTTAGAATATTTGATACCTTTGTGCTATAAAGATACAAAAAGATGATTGATGCCATTGATGCCAATCAACTCTTTGTATCTTTCTACCAGGTAGATTTCAAATATTCTAAATGTATAAATGTTGCTTGTATTGAACCCACCTACCACTTCCACACATGCAATGTTCGGGGATTTGCCGAAACTGTCTGCCGATTTGGAGGTAAGGGGGGACTGCATGGATTTTTTTCAACCCATGATACGGGTATCATGGTCCAGAATGAGCAAAAATGAAATGGATACATATAAAGATCAAAAAGTTGATTGGCATCAACTTCTCGAAAAAATCGAGGATTTTGAACATTCAAATGCACTTTGCAAAAAAGGGGTATCTCCAATTGTTTTTAAAATTTTTATATGATACCCTAGAGACATCAGTCTACATTTGCATATAAAATCAGAGGTCCCGCTAAAGAAAGTTTTCGAGAAAACATTAAAAACCGAATAGGCACTTTTTAGTACTTTTATATCATAAGAGTCCGTCCGCGTAAGGATCGAACAGATTCGCAAAGTGGCGGCACTGACCAACTTTTCTTATCCGCTGGGGCTCATTTCTTGGTCAGAAGTACCTCAGGGGCAGTCAAGTTAAAGCCGTAGAACCGGTTTTTTCGCCCACGGGTGTCGTAGCTGTGCTTGCTCAAAGACACAGTACTTTTCGCTGAAAAAATTCGAAATCTATTTCTGCCCATAACTCAACAACGCTTTGACCAATTTGGGAGTTTTTATGCTCATTAGAAAGCTGACGACGAGTTCTCCAAAAATTGCCCCAAAATGTACCATAGGGGTCTATGGTAGCAGACTTGTCAGACAATGAGTGCAAAATATTCATTCAATTTTTTCTCGAATATATGGAAATACTATATCGGGAATTTTTTCCAGGTTACTCCTGATGTCGAACTGAAAAAAAATGTGTCATGATTTTTTGGGCGTAAGCTTTCTGCAAGGTCGTTAAAACACGAAAAATATGAAATTTCGATCTATTTTCAGTTCTAGTAGGCCAGGAATGCGACAGTGGTATGGGGTCAAATGTGGGGAAAACGTTTTTTTGACCTCGCCAACGTATTCCACTAATAAAAGTATGGGGTCATCAGTAGCGTTGAGTACCGATGGATTGGACCCATGATGGGGGTATCACGGTCTAAACTCGGTAAGTAAACTTGAGCGGAATGGACGAAAAAAGTGTCCCCATCAGTATAAAATGATGTCTAAAGACATTTTTGAGCATTTGCGAGAAAAAAATTTTCCCCGCTTTTTTGAGGTAAGGGGGTACCTCATGAAGATTTTTAAATCCATGATACGGGTATCATGGTCCTGAAATGGACTTTTGGAAAGTTAACGGAAATTATGAGCAGTGTGACTTTTCGTTGTTTTTACATACTCCACACTCATTATTTCGTAACCTGAAGATGTTTCCAGTTATCTTCTAAAAGCCCATTTCAGGACCATGATACCTGTATCATGGATTTTAAAATCTTCATGAGGTACCCCCTTACCTCAAAAAAGTGGGGAAAATTTTTTCTCGCAAATGCTCAAAAATGTCTTTAGACATCATTTTATACTGATGGGGACACTTTTTTCGTCCATTCCGTTCAAGTTTACTTACCGAGTTTAGACCGTGATACCCCCATCATGGGTCCAATCCATCGGTCCTCAACGCTACTGATGACCCCATACTTTTATTAGTGGAATATGTTGGCGAGGTCAAAAAACTTTTTCCCCACATTTGACCCCATACCACTGTCGCATTCCTGGCCTACTAGAACTGAAAATAGATCGAAATTTCATATTTTTCGTGTTTTAACAACCTTGCAGAAAGCGTACGCCCAAAAAATCATGACACATTTTTTCAGTTCGACATCATGAGTAACCTGGAAAAAAATTCCCGATATAGTATTTCCATATATTCGAGAAAAAATTGAATAAATATTTTGCACTCATTGTCTGACAAGTCTGCTACCATAGACCCCTATGGTACATTTTGGGGCAATTTTTGGAGAACTCGTCGTCAGCTTTCTAATGAGCATAAAAACTCCGAAATTGGTCAAAGCGTTGTTGAGTTATGGGCAAAAATAGATTTCGAATTCATTTTTTTAGCGAAAAGTACTGTGTCTTTGAGCAAGCACAGCTACGACACCCCTTGGCGAAAAAACCGGTTCTACGGCTTTTTCAACTTGACTGCCCCTGAAGTACTTCTGACCAAGAAATGAGCCCCAGCGGATAAGAAAAGTTGGCCAGTGCCGCCCACTGGTCGAACCGTACGCGGACGGACTTATATTACGTCCTGAAAATTGGTTTCTCTCGAAAGCATAAGTTTCAGTCGTGTGCAAAACGACCCAATTGTGATGTGCAACAATAACATTAAGTCACCGCGTTCAAGACTGAATTTATCACATTTCAACCCAACCTTATCCTTGAGCTGTAGAGCCGTACAATGTGGAACAGAAAAATGAGTTAAAAATACCCTTTGAACATAAGTTTCAAGTCGCCGATAAAAGTGATCTATTGCAAACTTCAACGATCGATGCTCAGAGTCCAATTGACTAAATTCACCATCTTTCAATCATAACTTATCCTTTTATAGTCGCCCTGTATAACGTGGAGCAGAGCCAGGGCTCGCTGTGGAACCACTCCATGTGGAACAAGCCGCGGGATGATACCAAGAAGTAAGTCGAGCAAACTTATCGTTCATGTTGCGAAAGATGCCAAATGGCTTCGACAAGACAAGTTTCGAGCAACCCTCTGAAGTTGCCAACTTTTCTGATGGCTATTTTTTTCCTCTGAAAGCGGGTAATAATCTTTCAAAGAATGACAGCCGCTGAATTCAGTCATAAATCCTCATGAACACTATTCAGAACGCCCGAAGGATGGAAGGATCTCCACATGAACCTCGTGCCCAGCGAAAAGGTTGTTAATTATTCATTGTGTAATATTTGAAGATTTTTTTGTCCAAAAATGGAATTTATTCATCTTCCAGGACACGGTTCTCTTCGATGACCTCATTGCGCTTCAGCTGCACGCGGGTAACTTCACCGTGCGCAAGTGGGACGACAACAGTTATAAGAGGGTTAGTTATTGTCGAGATCCGCGTATATGTATTGTCTAGAGCCCAAGCAATTCTAATTTCCCGTTCCGCGACACTGTGTTTATCTCATATTCCCCTTCTGTATCTCCGGAACAAAAAGGGCTACGAAGCTGAAATTTTGCATGCCAGTTGGACCTGGATTCCAACCGAAGTCTGCAAAATTTCAACATCGTAGCTCTTGTTGTTCCGGAGATACAGGAAGCTGACATTTTGACTCCCGATCGATAAGTTAGAATTGCTTGGGCTCTTGACAATATTTAGATCGAGATGTTGGCCAAGTACATCTGTATCATGATGACAGGAGATGTAAAATTTGACGGAATTCATTGAAACGGTCGGGTAACCAGGACTGCGAAGGAATTTGAACCTAATGATTGTTATGTTTCACTTTTCCTTATCTCTTAGCGAGCATAAATATATTTCAATCGATATAGGAAATGAGTTCAAATAAAAGCTTTATTTCAGCGCGCACGTGGCGCGCTCATTTTCACGTGTGACATATACTTTTACCGTGAATACAATCAGTTCGATTTCGTTAAGAACGAGAATGACAGGGGAAACAAGCAACCCGGATCGGGAGGGAACCATGGGTGGTATTATATAAAGAAAAAAAGGGTTAAATGAAAGGGTAGATATAGTAAACTTCCCCTGCGTGTAAAGTGTACTAAGAAGTGCACTTTACAGACAAGGGAAGGTTACTGCACCGAACTTTGTTTTTGAACCCCGTTGTATCGAGCGCGAAAAAAGAAGTATGTGACAGATTGTGGAG
Source organism: Levipalatum texanum (assembly GCA_014805385.1). Taxonomy (NCBI): domain Eukaryota; kingdom Metazoa; phylum Nematoda; class Chromadorea; order Rhabditida; family Diplogasteridae; genus Levipalatum; species Levipalatum texanum. The sequence continues at coordinate 18,768 of JACMIG010000521.1, forward strand.
GTCGTGGGGGAGAGTTCTCATGGATCGTGGCTCAAATGCAAGTTGGGTAAAAGTGACTATGACACATGTACAGCGAGAGAAAACGCAGTTACTATTATTGCCAGAAATTCGTTCGTATAGAATAAGAGGTACCGATGCGAGAAAGTTAAGCCATATTCGCAATAACTGGAATACAGGAATATTACCAAATAGTCAGCGAGCTAAACCCTGAGCATACCCGTACGTGTTATGTAAGATGGTAAATAATCACAAGTTGATGATCTTGGGGGGGGTCTCATTACTTAGCCACCAATGCTCTCTCCAATAGCCCACACTCCCATCTTCATCTCGCGAATGATGAAAGAGATGAACGTGGCCCACACCTCCAACGCCGTTTCGCGCTCCTGAAAAGAGGTTTGGTCATTTTGGGATCCCCACGAAAACGCGTACCATCTGTGTAGGGAAGTCGCATTCAGCGATGATCTGGAGCAGGCTGGCCTGAACGGATTGGATTGATGCCAGGATGGATGCAGATAAACATAGTTACTCAAGATCTAACTGTTATTATACTCTGATTCTAACACAAAGTTACTTATTGTCAGCATCTCACAAAATGCATATACATAGTGATAAACTTCAGCTTAGTTACTCAACTACAAGGTTAGTTACTATAATTTAAAGTTGTAACGTCTAATGTACGATATTCTACAAACCTTGAACTCCTTCCACACCGAGCTGCTGAGTTTGATGTGGCGCGAGTGGTGGATGGCCCCAACGCGGCGGATGCGCAGAATGAGGCACTGGAATAAGTTAATCTTCGCTTTGCAGGAAGCATTCATCAGACTCCTGCCGATTCCCTATGTATCCAACACTCGCGAAACACAACTAGTTCGTAATGAGGCAAAACAAGTGGATGTTCCGCGACCGATAATGGTGGTACCTAGGCTCAAAACTCCAGTGTAACCAGACAGAGAGAGGGCGATATTCAGTCATTTCTACTTTAGGAAAACAACGGGCATGGAATGTGGATTTAGAAGTGCTATACTTTTACACCGGGTCGAGATTTACCAAATTGCCGGTGATTGCGTAGTATTCCCAAATTGGTGAAAAACAAGAGTGCTTTTACAGTTGTTGGTCTTTCAAGCAGCTGCAGCCATCAAATTTATAGTGAAATTAAGGCACTGTAAAACACCAGAAAGCTCAATGACTTCCCACGACAACATAGAAAGCTCAATGACTTCCCACGACGACATATATCATATAAGCATACCTGCTCAGGCGCTCCGTTCTTCATTGCCTCGAGGATCTCCTCGATGAAGGACGTGATGCGTCCAGCGATTTCCTGCAGGTTTCAGGCATATCATTATCCTATCATTACTTATATGCGCTTGATAGAAATACTATTGCAATTCCAATAACATCTACATATTTTAGAAAGTTCTGTTGCAAGTGGAACTGAAATCAACGCAACTTTCATTTCCAAACTTCAGATAGCGTTGTGAAACATATACATCTCAAGAATTTACATGTCCTTGTCTTTCTTCATACCTGATACTTGGCGTGGGCCATGAAGTCGAAGCTGCGCTTGCAGGGCAGTCCAATTAGCGTGACGATGTGTGTTTCGCCTCCCGGGGCGAATGAGGGCGGGCGCATGGGCTCGAGGAGCGATGGCTGCCGACGCACCATGGCGTAGAGAACCTGAGGAGATGAGGCTAGATGAGGGCGGTAGGCCAGGGTCTATTATAGGCGAACAAAATGTGTCTAATTCGCGCTCTGCCTGAACTGTACTCTCTCCATTGAAAACGGCGTTTCTCTCGTCGTCTAGCAGGTTAGAGACTACATAACAGTTGCGCACCTAGATGCTATCGTAGCCCAAGCTAACTTGCTAAGTGTCCAATTTTTCCCCCATGTGTTTCGGAAATGGAAACTAATTGGTTTGCTGTCAGACTGGACAGTTGTCGAAATGCGCAGAAATTTCAGGGAAAGAAGGCTACGAACATTGAATCCGATCTGTCCGTTCGTCAGCTTCTTGGCAGCTTCCCATGTCGAAGAGAGGATTTGGATGCGATCTGGTGAGATTTGCCTGCAATGATCCTGATGAATTTTGGGAAGGCTAAAATATTGCAATAATCAAAGAAGAAACTGTCGTACGATGAATCCGTGAGAGTCTTCTTGCGCTTCATCGTCTTGCGCTCGCTGATCTTGTCGTTGAGCCACGAGGATGCCTATAAATGACTGATACTGTTATCAAGCGGACATCCAAGCTGGAGCAGCACCATTTCTGGCTTCCAACAGCATCAAAGTATTGCTCACGAAGGCCCCTTGCATGTCAGACAATCCATATCCGAAAATAACTATAGACTGTAGTCATCGACGATATGTTTCATCCGGTCTCCTCTTTCCCTTCATTGTTCTTGGAGACAATGCTTGAGACAGCACTGACTCTAAAAATGAAAATGTTAACCTTCAAAAAGATCAAGCAGTTGGTGGCCGAATTGAGCAGAATGAAGAAGTTGGAGATCTGCAATACGGAACATATTGTCGGACCGTAAAACCACAAGAAGGGAATGAGGGAGGGATGAACTTACATCACTGACATACATCATCTGCCAATAGTACGGCTTCGAGGTGGTAATGGCGTCGACGGAGGCCTCGAAGATGTCGAGCTGAAATATTTTACGGGTTATTGCCACCTAGAACATGGTTCTCCAGGATGCGACCTCGGGAGTCAGACCATTAGCCTTGACAGGCTTACTAATGAGATGCAGATGTTTCTGGGGTTTGATATAAAAGTATGAAATAACATGTGACCATGAATGAAAGACTGCGGAAGATGAGGAACTTGGTGACGAGCATGATGGAAATTGTAGTCTGCATCATTTCGCGAGAGGAGTATCTGAAAAAAACTCCTCTAAGCTTCTTTACGTTCAGGATCCTTATTCGATAATGAGAGATGGCACCAAAACTAACCTATCCAGTAGGCTGTCGCTCATGCGGAACAGCTGGCGCCGCGAGCGATTGCTGCCCTTGAGGATGATGATCGTCATGAGAGTCATCACTGAAAAATCAATATTTGCAAACATCATAAATCGATTAAAGTCCTAAACTCACGTATAATCAAGGAATTTGGTCCGACGTTGACGATGAGAAGGCGGAAGCAGACGCGGTAGAGGAAGACGTATTTTTCATTGCCACGGAGATTTTTGGTCAGCTTAAAATATTTATGTAGTGTAGAAGACGAAACGTCACATTAGGAATAGTGATAAAGTGATATAGTAACAATACAGCAATTTCATGTCATATTGAACAACTGACGTGATACTCGACTTCCTGCCCGCCGTTCACGGTGTTGTTGCAGTAAATGACAGCGATCTCGAAGAAGGCGGGAATGTTCACGAGAATCGCAAAGATCGAGATCAGGAATGGCATCCTGAAGTCGGGAGAATGGTTTGGATGTAGTTCAAATGAGCACTGAGCATACATTACAGCGTTGTCTGCTCGGCTATGTGCACTGGAAATATACATGCAAAGAACACTGATGTTCTCTGTGCGATACAAGTACGCGCTATGCTATACTATTTGCTGTTATCTAGTGTACCTCAGGAGTCGCCTGTTGGCATAGCAGGCGAAGAAGGAGATGGAGGTTCGCCTTTCACGAAATGAGTGCAGAAGCGCGGCAGATCTATTCAGAAATTATTTTAGTCAGTTTGAAAGCGACAAGGAATCAGCCTTTCAGCTAATCCACAACATCAATTGAATTGAATGAAACTTATTCACTATCTCATTGCACGAGATGTAAACAGCAGAAACGAATCTTGTTCAATGAACCGTATGCCAACCTCGAACACCGGAAGGGATCCCTCGTTGCCATGTAGCGCTGCGCAGTAATAGCCACCACGCACCAGATCTGAAGACATTTCTAGTTAACGATTCCCCCCTCCCGCATTTTACATTTGCTCTGAATTTCCCACAACTTCTATTTCGGCTTTTTTGAAATTTTATTTTATTTTTGATTTTTTATCCAGATGCCGTTTCAAACTTCGCATCGTATGTGAGAACTTCTTTTCACTGTCGCTAACCAGAAAGACAAGAGGCTGAAACGCTTCTTCCCCCCTCAACTAATTTTCTGGATCCCTGAACTTCTCTCTCCCTCTCTGGTTTCTTTTGTGTTTTGTGGTATTTCTGGGAGAACATTTCTGGGTCCCTTTTACATTCAAGATCCGACTTCTTACAAGTGCGCCTTTCTACCGCTAACATTTGCCATGAATATACCATTTTGCACTTCTTTTATTCTTCACTTGGTTTCGACATTTTAGATCATCAGCCACTCAGGCTCTTTGACCCTCACCCATCTGTCATTTTCATTTGTTCTCTCCCTCTGGCATTTGTTGTGATCTTTCACGTGGTCCCGGACAGAAGGATTACTCCTTTCGTCCTCGTGCAGATAATTAGAGTGAGACTTGAGCTGTCGCTTCCAGGAAAGAAAGGGAGCTTGTTGCGTGTACCCCGCATCAAGTCCAATGGACAACCACGGGACTGAACGACGAGCCTCGACTAAAGTCTACTTCCTCTTTCCCATATGGGACTTGCGTTGAAGGGAAGAGTGTAGTGAGTGTAAGAATGGCACATGATTGACGCGGGATAATTTGAGGGGGGCCTCGTGAGACAAATTCGTGAAACTCTTTCGAAAGAAATATTTTGTCAAAATCATTCTTGAATTATGAAACAAGATTAGACATTTTGCTGAAACTTAGTGCATATAAGAAGAACTATTCTGTAAATGAGAAACACAACATAGCGGCCTGCTGAAGCTTCAAGTGTACATTGCTACTCGGGGCCTGCTGATTGAGGTGGGAAGGAAGTTCAACCTATTTCCAAAGCGTTCCATGCAAACATTACGCTTATTGCTATTTACGCTTATCACCACGTTCACTGGAGCCCTTATTAGTCGGGTGCTGTAGTACAAACTCTAACAATAAGTGCACCAAGTCAGAGATAATATAATACGTTCCACTGAACGCAGTATCTACCATGGTAACCCTATTTTCTCTGGTGTACCCTTACCGATGCCGTATTGGCTATCTGCGAGAAGCCGTGGAAGCATGGGGTGATGAGGTTCAGGCGATGCGACTGCGAGGGAACCGGATCCACCTGAATGCTGATGATTTGATGTAGAATTTCATCTGTTATCTAGCAATCATATTTGCACTTGTTCTATCGAATCACGTTCAATTGTCTGCAACTTGTCCTTCACGTGAAGCATAACAGAAAGATCTGATGCTGATCTGATCGTCTGAAGCCGCTTCACTAACGGTCATGACAAGTTAGAGACCGTAAAGACAGTTTCGCCCAGTGATGCTCTGTGGAAGCAGCTATGACATTTCGTCATTGTATTTAAGCCATGATTGGTATATTTCGACACCTTCGAAGGAGAATCAGTCTGAATGAAATGTGCTACAGCTTAATATGCACGTGAATCTTAACTGTATTTGTCTTTTTGGTATAAATCAACATTGGCCGCATATTCAACGCCGCAATTGTCCCGCAGCTCAAAATAAATGAGCCCCATCTTCAACTCGCCTTCTTGATGACGTAGTAAAAGAAGGCGCTCCACAACAGGACCGTGTCCCAGAAGGCCAGGGCCAGAACAGATACGGCCAAGACCACTCCGCGATTCTGTAAGATAGTCTTTGACCTAGATCAGTGATTGAGATGCGCTGCCCTTTAATTTAGGCAGTCACGGGTGTGCAAAGAAGGCAAAGTATTTGACAGGAAGTATACAGACAGGAAGGCTTTCTTTAGCAGCAGCGAAATAGAGTCCGATGTTTGGCCCTTCTCTGTTCAAGAGACCATTTGTAAGTAGAATGTCAGTGCCAAGGTTGCTAAACGGACAAAAAGTAAGATCGTACTGAAAATGTTTCACCGGAAATAGCAATTACATCAGAAATAATTTGTCAAATAAAGTATTGAAAGGCGCGTGAAACTCAATCAATAGTACGGACGGAATTCATTTTGATTATTACCGGCTATCCAGATGCGTTTCGCCCAGATGTATGTGTGAAATTACGACGAGTTTGGATCGCTGTAATACCTTATCGAAATTGGCGATATGCACCGATCGCACTCCGTAGAGGTTGCCAATCGTCCCGAGCAGCACGCACCCCACCGACATGTATCCTTGGAGGATCTTGGAGAAGGCGCTAAAAATATCGATTAATTAAACCTTGATCTACGTTTTCTTGATCTTTGCTCATGTTTTACCTTTTAAAATGAAATCATGGACACGGAGTTGCTAATTATTATTTTGTCCCCATTTCCATAAGTTCAACCTAGATCAATTCTTATGGAAGGTTCTGAAATGTATCGATTTATTGAACCACATGAAGAGTGAATCATCTATCTCAATTCCCCTCGATGTTTCTAGAAGGCCAACCTAGATAAAGGCTATAACATATTCGGCGTCCGCACGGGAATCTCCATAATTGTCTGCCAGGTTCCTTCTTCAAAATGGCTTCCGCGACTTTTGGACTTGGAATATTCTGGGGGCAGCAGGAAAAGTGAACAAATTGGGCTGCGCAGCGTGCATAAGGAGGGCATTGTTACTTCTTCCCCAGCAAAACTTCCATTCCTTCACTTTGCCCCAGCTCTGTGAACTCTGTTTCAACCGAAGTGAAAAACTGCATTATAGAATAAGAAACACAAGATTCGGAAACAGCTGGGGAATTTGGGGGCAAACGGTCGGGCATGATACTGGTTCACATTTTTATGGCCCGGTGTCCCAAATAGAGATGTTGCTATAAAAATATGCCGCTACTTCTTTTTCAACTTTGGCCCCGCTCCGTGAACTTTGTTCCCTCATCAAAATCCATGAGAGAGTTACTGGTAGACCAAGCTGATCAAAATATAATGAGGTCGTCTGGGAATGTGGACCTAAGAATTAGCTGTGCCCTTCGTGTTTGTTTTTGAAAACAGGGCTTATTTTACGAGTTATGGGGCAGGGCTAGACCTTCCTCCACACACAGCTTTTCATTATCCATCGTGACCTTTTCAGAATCCCCGTCTTGTCCTTGAAGGGGGAAAGAATTTGCTGCGACTGACATTCATTGGAGGCCCCTTTCAAACGAAGTCCTAAAGAAAGTCCTAAGGCTGGAAATAAAAGGCAGGTCCCGGTTAATTATATGTTCCTGGAAAGACAAGTTTTGCATTTACAGCGGAAGTAACCTTCAAGATGATTGCAAAGTCATATTTTTTGGTCATTCTCCAAAAGACCGAGAGAAGCACAGGAACCATTTTGGGGGGAATTACGTATTCTCATTCATAACCACTCATGGTGAGCTTCTTTCACTGCGTCACAGCACGTGCAGCGGATACACAGAAGAGCCCATAATCCGAGACTTTTCGCAAAACAGGAACCCCTGCGTGGGACTCGAACTCGTGATACAAGACGTGATGGGCTATGATACTATCCACTGCGCCGACTTACAAGTATGCAGGAGCTTCCGGCCAAGTTTCGTTGGATGACTGGCAGGGTGGAATCACGAACTCGGTCGGCACGACCGACGGGTAGACTTCCGTTGAAGTCATCGTTAATTATCTGGAAAGAATGAGGGTTGGAAGCGAATTGAAGAAGAATTCAATATGGATGGCAATGTGCCTATTTATCATGGTTTCTAAATTGAACACACACTGATGTCTATGTGACTAAATAGCACTGTTTCTAATACCCTGTGACAGATGGATAGGACGGGGAGAAAGCTGATGGACAAGTTCAGAAGGGAATGGTTCCAGCAAAAATGTGCCCAAAGACCACTAAACCATGCAAGTGCTAACTGGACTTTATAAGACCCGAATTATGCAGGTCTAATAATATGTGTTCCAAAAGGGAAGAGAACCAAGATAAGTGGGACTTTCGTGCCGATCTCTAAGCTCGGGCACGATTATCCTTATAAGGTTATACGAGGGAGTTGAGAATCTCAGGATTAATGGGCTTTCCGGAGAAAAATCATCAAAAATGAGGCCTAAAATTGCTGCAGAGGAATCCCCAGAGGGGGTGTTTCCTTTCGCGGGGTCAAAAGCAGATTGAAGGCTCCTAAATTGCAGAATCCTTACCGAGAATATTCAGAGCTGCTTCCAGCACATCCTTTGGCAGGAGAGTTCTTCGAAGTTGTTGTGGAGAGGCTCGAGAAGGGGGCTTTTTCTCGCTGTCGAGTGCCTGGAAATGACAACGGTACTTTGGACTTGTTAGGGGGATAGAGAGGCGGTGACGAAAGTGCGTTCGCGATGGTATCGGACAGAATAATTACGGGAATTTCACGTCATGATAAAATTTCTGCAATTCATTAGCTACTTTTGCTGTTATTGTTCTATTGTGGGAAGATATCTCTAACACCAGTCAAACGTGGCAGAGCAAACAACTAAATGAGGTCATGAATGTCTTCAGAAAATCAAAATAATTATTTGTGTAATCCCTATAGGAAAATATATTAGTTTATTCTATCGCCTACGCAAACCCTTTTAACCCGACAATAACATCCAATTGGTTATGGGTCTGAAGGCCATTTTTCCCTTCCCCCACTCCGAGTCCAATCTTTAGACCCGCCGCCTTCTAAAAAGAACGACACAACATGTGGGGGGAAAGAGTTCGGGGGGCGAGATGGCGTCCTCCTCATCTCCCCCCCAAACGCAATTGAGCACTTTGGGTCGCCTTCCAAATCGACGCCCCATTTGCATGAGGGGTCCTATTCCCGTGGGAGCCACCATCACGTTTCGGGCAGTTCGACAAGTTTCGATAAAATAGCTGAGGGTCTGGGACGTTGGTCGATAAGGTACCGAAGTATTGCCCCTGCACTATTAAAACTAGCCTGGCATTGGATCGGGAAAGTGGCGTAATATACCCCTGAACAAGGATTCTTGCAGTTTGAGAAGTATTCTACTAAGGTGCAACTCAATATCTTACAGTAATAGTTCCCTTACACACACATAAACCCAACTCGGAACCATTTCGTATTTTAACGTCGGAAAAGCTTCCTCAAATTAAGAAGAGACGGAGGGGCTCTCGAACGTCAGAGGAAGCTATCTAAAAGTGGCTAGCGGTTTTCATTTCAAAGCCACCGGACCACCATCAAAGAACCTAACGAAGCGCGACTGAAGAGGGTCCCTTCCTCGTGGTCAGAAAAAACCACAGGGAACTCGACGAAAAGCCAAACGAGCAATCAGCCTGACTCAGAAGGTCGTTCTAGACTGGAGTCCCTGTAGACTTCTAAAAAGGCTCGGAAAGTTCCATTAGTCTTTAGCATGACTCAAAAGTCCCTGTTGACTCTTAACAGACTCAAAAGTACCATCAGATTTTTAATAAGGCACAGAAGCCCTTGCAGAGTCCTGCAAAGACTCAAAAGTTCTACTAGGCTTGAAACTGGGCTCAAAGTCCTTGTAGACTATAACCCTATTACGAGTTCTGAAATGTTTTTATTATGGCTCAGAAGTCCTGTGGACACTTAACAGGCTCCAGATAACTAGACTCCGCAGTCCCTGAAGACCCTTACAGTGATTCACAAGTCCGAATAGATTTTTAATAGGTTTTTAATAGGGCTCAAAAGCCCCCATAGAGCCCTAATAGGGCGTCTTTTAGTTGTATTCAGATCTATTGGGGACAATGAAGAAGGCGGAAAGATGATGCTAAAGTGGGGGGAAATGCAATCTCATCCGCTCTGTGAGTGTTGTGTGTATAAGAGCATGCGGTGAAAAGTCGACAGCGGATGAAGGGGGAATAAAATAAAGAAGCTCTGTGCAAAGGCTATCGCCTCCGGGGCAATTCAGCTTAGAGAGAAAGAAGAGGAAGAGAGGCAAGATGAAGAAGGAGAAGAATAAAAGAGGAAGAGAGAAAAGAAGAAGCCAGACTAGAAGAAGGCAGGACTCGAAAAGATCAAGTGAGACAAGAAGAAGCTACAAAGGTCAATTCTAACAGTTACCACAGACTAATACAGGGAAGAGAACAAGACGAAGAGGGAGACGAGGATGGTAGGCTAAAGAAGGGAATAGATCAAGACGAAGTGATAGTTGAGGACAAGAGGAATACAGAGAAGAGGACAAGAGGATGAGCAAGAGGAAGAAAAGTATAAGAGGAGGAGCTAGAGAAAGAAAAGTATAAGAGGAAGAGAGAGAGAGAAGAAGAAGACAAGAAGAAGAAGAAAGAGAAGAGGAAGCTCTTTCTTCCTCTTGTCCCACAAGACTAATTCGCGTACTCCTTCTTCTCGCACCCTACCGATGGGGAGATGTAAAGAAGGTAACACATTTGTCAGCCGCCTTCAGTCCAATGGCAGTCCATTCCCAAGGAGAGACAGCAGACTACTGTGGGAGGAGAGAAAGGGCCGAAATTCGCACGAGTGCCACGCACTGCGATCAACAAGGAGGAGGGTATATTTGTGTCGCAAGGGCGGAAGAAGGTGCTTAGAACTGTGTAAAAACATGCGTGCTACCGTTCAATCTTGAATGCGATCCAGATACATGTATTTTCGATATGCCACATCATACTGTATATATGGATGACTATGCAAGACCATGACAGAATGACTATATATGGATGGTATATCATATCTGATACAACGTATGTGTGTATTCACGTGAATGATTACCAGCAGAACCGTGAGAAATCGGGAACAAAATTAAAGGCAGCAGACTCTTTGATTAGTGCACGACATAGGGAGCCAAACAACAAGTGCGCTCCGGAATACTGTACCGATATGAACTTGGCATAACATCGTTAGCTTGCATGCGAAATTATATTGTGGCGAACTAGAAGGTCTGCACACGAATGAGACACGAATAAGTACAGGGCACATCATAGTCCAATACTATCAACGTTCTAGTGTAATTCATGTGCGCATTCCAAAGAGCATGTGCTCTCAGGATAGGGTCTCAAAGAATAATGAATTATTGTCGACGGAATGAACGTTCCGAGCAATACGTTCATCGCCCTTCGACCTCTCTCCGCTGTTCTCTTTTCTCTCAAGACAGACAACGTGGAGAGAGATAGTAGGGCGATGAGCGCATTGTATGGAACGTTCATTCCGCTGGCAATATTGTAAATATCCAGAGCAGCTACCTTCGAGCCTACCAGCACACCAAGGATTCTGTTATGTCTACGAAGGGGACTGGAGGCCCGGGGATATGGTAGCCCTGACTCTTAACGTTTCCCTCCCTGCAACGGTTGACGAGACCTTCAGACAGAATGGGAGCCCCTGATTGGCGCATAAACATATTTGGATGGACAGTTTCTGAGGGCTGGCTGGTGGGGAGACACTGGAGAGACGCTGTCAGGCAACCTACCCAACCGTACGATGAAGACTAGATAGACTATTATGGCAGGCCCAACAACATATTTAAAAACGAACCTATTTAGGCACGAAAAAATGCACGGCGTCTCCAGTGCGCACTGAAACATATCTTCAGCGGATTGCGATATATTAGGCGAAATTTGACAGAATCTTTGACATTATCCATATGGCGCAAATCGGCAGAGCTTCTTCTGTGAGAGGAAAAAGAAGAGTCGGAATGGAACGCGATACTTGCTGAGCTTCTAATTCCGAAAGTATGTTTCAATCTCCCTTATTACATTCCCATCTTTTTTGAATCTTAATGAACACTGTATTTGCCGTCGCTAAAACGCAATTTAGTACCAATGGAACGTGAACTTAGATTCGTTTGGAACTACCATAATAGACGGGGGGCGTGCGAAAGTCCCCTGCGGACAAGGCTAGGCAGAGAAGGCACATTCAAGAGCTCTGCAGAAACTCTCAAAGACCCTCCTCCTCCTCCTCCTCCTCCTCCTGTCAGAGCCTATTC
>JACMIG010000522.1:0-30580 GCA_014805385.1 Levipalatum texanum
CCCCCCTCCTCTCCCTTCTCCCCCTCTCCATTCCTCTGTTGCACCTGCTAATTGGGAGAGAAAGCGCCTGCCAATTTCTCCGTGGAGTCTCGTGGAGGCCTTCTCCCCTCTCTCCGTTCTCCAGATTGCATTCAATTCCCGCCGCGTGTTGCCGTGGAAGAAAAGAGAAAGGAGTTGCAGGGGGCCTTTCTTGGATGGAGTTCGAGGAGCACCTCGAGGTCTTCTACCTCTTCGCCTTCATCCACTGCAAACACGCCGCCATCGTCGTCGGCGTCCTTGGTGGGCTATTTACTTATTTAAGTTCATCCTTATTGATTATTATCATTGTAATCATACTCCTATTAGAGGTATACAGTAACCCTCCCCCTGTAGGTCTCCTTGCGAGTGTAGGCCTGGCGGGGTCGGGTATCGCGTTCTTCGAGTGGTGGCGTCACGAGACGGCGATCGACGTCATCGCCCTCGCGGGATTCTCGATCTTCCTCGTCTCCGGGGCCTTCGCCCACTCCGCCCTCCTCTACGCCATACAGAACAACAAGGTCAGGCAATTCCTGGAGGTATCGAGGGCGATATCGTTGAGGAAGAGATAGTATATTGAATGTTATCTTAACGTAAGCAGATTTTTTGTTGGCATACGCACCTCCATACTACGATTGCCTCACCTGTCGAGAGATTTATATTTCGCAACGATTCTCAGCTGACAATATTGACTGTGCGGGACAGGTGCAAAGGAGCTGATAAATTAGTGGAGAACAGGAGGCCCAATCGATGCTAAACAGTGGAACTGAGATTATATTGTATGACTCTGCAGGTTCGGTTCGTGATGCCTTTCCTCGTCTTCCACTGCTTCCTCATCTCCGTCTCCACCATCACGGCCCTCATTGCCGTCGGCGAAATCGTCTCTGACCAGGTGAGTACTGAACCCTAATTTCCGAGTCCGCACGCACCAATTCCGCCCTCATTGTCAGAGAGCGTTCACTAAACGTCACAAGTGTGAGACCAGAAAGGGACTGGTGTCTCGTTCCCACTTTCAATCTGGGTAGTCGCTGGCCTTTCCCGTGTAATCACACGCTCTCCCGCAGTCCAAATGCGTAAGAAGCCAAGGGAAGGAATGATGATGAAGGTGGTCGGGGCACGGAAATGAACTTGTGATCGCATTGTTGTGGCGGAAATGCGGCCGATGACGCAGTGCCCTCGGGGGCTCTCGTTCCCACCCACCCCTACAGTACTCTTCCCCCCGTGAGACTATCATTATTACCGCTAATCCCATCATTGTCATCCCGTATCGCAGACTTGTACCGTTCAAAGAACGTTATCATTTTCATTGGTAGTCAAAGATGGTGTTGAGAAATAGAATGGAAGCGGAATTGTTGCCTTCGGAGCAAGAAAATGGAATTTCTTAAATTCATCATTGCAGAACCAATCGGTGGACGAGTCCGACCACGTCGCCCGCATCGTCCTCATCTCTCTTCCAATTTCGTCGGCCATCGAGGTGAGATAATTGATTAGTCGTAGTAAAAGGATTGCGGTATATTTCCCTCATTTCCATGCTATATTAAGATGTTTATTACATCGACCGCGAGACTTCCAGGTGTTGATGCTAATCGTCGTCGTCCGTGTCCGATGGTACATTCGACTGAAGGCGCGCTATTTGAGGAATGGACGGCCACCGGTATGCTCAAAGATACCGTAGTCAAGGGATTCGACAACGAGCCATCATGAAGTCAAATTCTCTTCTTCCAGCGCGTGAACCAAGTGTCCACGAGCGGAGTTCCTTCGATGATCTCGACTGCCTCGAATCGTAAGGACGAGCCGTCGGCCCCCATTCCCCCTCCCTCCTCCGGCCCTTCCTCTACTCCCCTGCCAAGGGAGGAATCCTCCCCGTCCCCCTCCCCTCCCCCCGCCCTCCCTCGGCCCAAGGTCGTGGCCATTCGAGTACGGACTCCTGACCACCTCACAGGCCCCGTCCTCCCTCCCGTCGACGGACTCGACAACCACAACTTTAGTCCTATTATTGAAGAGGTCTAACCGCCAACTTCGTTACTAGGTATCTATTTGTATTAGAGAGATCTCAGGGTATCCCGTATACATTTCCACCTCCTCCATTCCCACATGTCTTTATTGTTGTTCGGAACAAATCTATTGTTGTTGTTGCGGCACGCGAATCGGGTAAGATACACTGAACAACTTGTAAATGAATAAGCAGATGGTTCTGAGCATGAACAATTTCTCTCTTCGGGGATAAAGGGAGAAAGAGCAAGGGACTAAAGATTATAGCACAGGAACCAATACACCCTCTACGGCATTGCCGGGAACCCAGAATTTCCTTGCAATTCAGGAAGCAGCTCTAAGTCTGTCCCGTGGGGATCCCTTTTGCTCGGTCGGTTCTAAAAAAATGTCTCAAAATGTTCATTTCAACTTTGTGAGGAGGAACCGAATGATTAAAACCGTTCAGATCCCAGAAAATCACTCAAAAATTTGAGTTTGATCATTCGCGCCTTCGCACAACCAGTCAATCGAGTTCTGAAAAATATTCGTTGTTAGGCATAATCTAAAGAGTTGTCCCAGCAAATAAGAAAAATAAGTTTGTTTATTGGAAATGTATCCCAACCCTATTCGCACCTGCCTTTATCTTTCTTATTACCAATTCAATATTATTGCGGGGTAGAAGTACAGAATTCACAGGAATGGGGAAAAGTAAATAAATACATGATCTGGAAGAATGGCCAACCCCAGAGACAAGGGAAGGAAGGGAAGGAGAGGCGGCCACGATGACCATTCATCCTCGACAGCGAGACTCCCTGCACTGTCGCAGCAGTTCCTTCTGCTCGGCGTGGAGTTCCTTTTGTTCGGCGTAGAGTTTCTTCCACTCCTTCACCAGTTGGGCGCTGTCCTGAAATCAATTCGCTATTATAGGAGAATTAAGACTCAATCGTATGAAATTCCCAAATATCCTCACCGAAGCATCGTTCTTGCTCCTCAGTGCCCATCCGAACATCCCGAGGCCCAAATAAGCACAGGCATGAGAATGTTCAACGCAGATCGCCGACGCTCCATTCCATGCATACTTTATGACGTCAGCACCCTTCTGGACGAGGGACACTGAAAATCATCATTCTATTGATCAGTTTTTCAAAATAAATCAATACATAAATAAATATAAAATAACAAACCATCGAAATTGGCGCTGCATCGATGACAGAGGAGGAGGAGGACGAGGAAGAGGTAACCTCTCATGGTTCACTACCGCGAACACGAGAGAAGTGGCCGTGGACCCTCCTTTTATCTGTTTCACTCAGTCGTTACTCTATCGGCCAGTGGCTCCGCGAGGAGATACTCTGAAGAGGAGTAGGGCGAGACTGATACGGCTGACTCGAACAGCGATGCGCTATGATAGAAATGACATGCATATATTCAAGAGGCTGTATCACAGAATCTACGAATGGAACAGAGCGGGTATCTTCGAGGGTGGAGACATCACAGAAGGGAGTCGCATCAGATCTTGAGGTCGAAGAAGAGATCCGGCATGAGGCTGTCGCCTGAAGGAGTGCGAACTTTGGGCAGTCTAGCCAGGCTGTTGATTGGCTTTCTTGATGCTGCCCAATTGATCACCGTGACTATACACAAGAGAAACAAACCTTGTTGACGGTGTACTTCTCGAAGTCCTTAACTCCCTCCTCCTTCAGGACGTCCTGGTCGATGGCGAAGTTGCCCGAGTACCTGAGAGGTTGAACGAGTATGAGGACAACATACCTACATCTAATGAGATACACGTAGTGACGAGGAATGATTTCGTGGGTCATTACTACAATTATCTGATAGGAGGGAATAAGTACTTAGTGCTGTCTCGTGCCATCATTGCGTGGGCGGCATCTGCCATGATCTCGACACTGGGGCATCCCGTCCCGTGGCCGCTGCTGCTGAGGAAGTCCGCCGCCGCCGTCCAGATCACTGCAGAGGAACGCCTTTTGAATTTCCGTGTGTTCATTTACATTCACAACATCTGCGAATTAATTTTCCCGTTTCAATGTTTGCATGTCGAAAATTAAAATAGAAGAAAACATCCGTCTACATTTCCCCCGTTCAGTCAGTAGACAATCCTCCCAGTCGTCTGTGTCGGCTGCTCCTTCTCCCCTTCGCCTCCGTCCTCATCCCCACCTCCTCCTCCATCATGTGCTTCAAGAAGAGGAAAGAACCGGGTGAGTGACGACTCCTCCCTTGTCTTATCCTCCCCCTCCAGAGATGATGAAGATGACGAAGCCGGCGCCGATGCCCAAGCCCGACCCCACGGCCACCAAGTCCCTCGCCTCAGCCGCCCCCGCCTCCAAGGGGGCCTCTGCCGAGAAGAAGACTGATGAGAAGGCCCTCGACCCTCCCGCCAAGGAGGAGAAGAAGGAAGAGAAAGAAGAGGAGAAGAAAGAGGAGGAAAAGAAAGAGGAGAAGAAGAAAGAGGAGGAGAAGAAAGAGGAGAAGAAGGACGAAGAGAAGAAAGCCGACAAGAAGGAGGACAAGAAGAAGTTCGAAGCGCCCACGGCCAATAAGAACGCCGCTGGAAACGATCCACAGTATCAGGTGAGAGGCCCTCCCACAATCCCATCGTATCTCTCCCCTTCTTCTGTAGACTCTGGCTAATATCGACAACAACGATGCGTTCGGGCCGGCAGATGGAAAGAAGGAGGACAAGAAGAAGTTCGAGGCTCCCAAGGCGAACAAGGCCGCCGCTGGAAATGATCCACAGTACCAGGTACGGTAGTCGCCCCTTCCCATGAGAACTACTTCGTTGTAGACCCTCGCTGGAATCGACAACAACGACGCCTTCAACGAAGCGAAGAAGGATGAGAAGAAGGAGGAGAAGAAGGAGGAGAAGAAGGAAGAGGGAGAAAAGAAAGACGAAAAGAAAGACGGAAGCAAGAAAAGCGAAGTGAAAGAAGCGAGCAAGAAGAGCGAAAAGAAGGCCAAGAGCGAGAAGGAAAAGAAGAGCGAGAAGAAGGCGAAGAGTGAGAAGGAGAAGAAGGAAGAGGGCGAGGAGAAGGAAGGAAAGAAGGAAGAAGAAGAGGACAAGGAAAAGAAATAGACGACAAGATGCACCCGCTGAATAAATAATGTCGTGTCGTGTGAGGAAGATTGTTGATAACTGATAGTGTTGGCAAGAATCATCTCATCTCTAATCATTTTGCCTAATTCATTGTTTTTGCCCGGAAGGAGCAATGATGGAGAAGCGAAGATGGAAGATCATCTTTCTGCCCATTCATGATGGATGGGGGAAAGATGGACATCCATCTCGCCAGGGGAATGATGGAGACTTCAAAGATGGATCTCCATCTCTCCTCGTCCCGATGCTCGTGGACAGAAACACGCACCTAAAAGAAACAAACAAGTCATTTCAAGGGTATCGAAGGTGCTGAAAACGATGGTGCCGAAAAAAATAACGATGGTGATGGATTCCGATAGATCACGCAGTCCCCTCCCCACCATTTCTCCCTTTTGCCACCAGCACTCATTTGATGGAGGCAAACATGGTTTTTGCCAACACTCGGCGATAGCGTAACGCCTCCAATGTTTTGGCTGTATTCTTCTATCTCACAGCTTCGGGCCCTTCAGCGAACGACCCACTTTTGAATCTCGGCAACAAATCACACCAACATGCCGCGAGTTGATTTGTTATGGCGAGAAGGGAGCTTTATCAATGTGATGTCATCAGGAGCTGAAGACGAAGAAGCACAGCATCTTCCGTGACGTCACTGCGAACTTCTGAAGAGGAGGTCCCATGAGGGGCGAGGTGGAGGGAAACCCCCACCTTGTTGAAGATCTGAAGCAGCCGCGTCGCCTTCTCCAGTCCCGTCCGATACACGGCAGCTCGTCTCTTTCTCCTGGACGGGACTACAGTAATCCCCATTCATCCCCTCCCCCCACCCGTTGTCCCGTAGCTCCCATTGAGTAATGATCCCATCGAGGGTGAGAGAGTAGAGGATTCCCTCGGAGGCTGCCATGTCCACTGTGAACTCGGACTCCCCGAAGATGAACGACCATGAGATCGACCTGGAGAGGGGGAAGAGGGGAGAAGGGAGGATTCACCTCGGCTCGTTCTCCCTCACCACCCACGCCTTCTGGCGGCGCTTGCTGAAGATTACGAAGTGATCCTCATCGACGCATTTGGCACAGTCGGAGTCGAGGAGCTGAATGGAAGGGATGGCAGAGGAGGAGAGGGACGATGGCCACCTCGACGAGCTCGTATGTTTCGTACTCGAGGGGCGAGGGAGTCGGGATGGCGATGATCGTGCTGGAAGGGAATTAAAGAGATTATGGAAGTGCAAAGAATTCTCACGCCCGATAAATACTACTGGCGGACTTTTGATTTATCTCACAAATTCGCGCAGTCCGTCATTTGCTTGTATTTGGGAGTGGGAATAAGACGTTCTCATTGACACCGCTATGCTTCTTACTTGTTTGAGATGACGAAGACCCTGGAGAGCAGTCGATCGGCCCAGACTGTGAGAGGGAAGAGAGGGGAGACCGAGATGAATCTGATGGCAACATTCCATGAGTGAAGCCTATGATTTATCCCGACTTCTCCATCATTCGTTCCTTCTCGTCGTAGCGTCTGATTGTTCCGTCCTCGCTGAGCATCAAAAGTTCATTGAAGGGAGAGAAGAAGACCGATCGGACGCGACTCTCGCTACTAAACGGCAGCAATATTGTCGAGAACCCGAGCGCATCATTATTTCTCCCGAAATATGAGAAGCTGCTAACTTTTCGCGGCAAAACTGAATTGTTGGCAATCTGCAAAGGAAGGTCTACAAATTTCCGCAAAGTCTGCATGGTTCTAAACAACCGAAGCAAGACTTTCTCATTGTTTCTCTTTGGTTGTTTCACGTGCAGAGAAATCGTTGCGAAGAGAACGCAAACGAGTTTCCCTAAATGCACACCTTATCAAGATGGTTTCCTCTAGAGATGGGATCATCTTGATGGCGACGGAGAAGTCGACGGAGGTCTGAGAGTGGCCCCTTTCCCTCGTTCAGTGGACTCTCTCACTGCAATGATGTCGCCGTGACTGGCGAGGAGAACGTGGCCATCGGATGAGATGGCAGAGAGGGAGGAAGAACGACTTCTCTGAAAAGAACTGGGTTTGGGAGGAAGCTTGTCATTGTCGGTGGAAGTATCAGTTGCGGAAAAGATACCGATGAGGTCTTTAGACGCTGTAAATAATTGCATTTGTCTCATCGTACGACGAAAATATGGGCTCCGCAACGGTTCTACCGAATAAAAGATACCAGTAGATTGGTGAGTGATCGTAGTTCGACTGCGAGTTCTTCCCTCACCTGCACCACGAGCACGAACGTCCTCTGCAACTCATTCACACCTCAACAAAGTCAATCAATCAGATCCAACTTGATCCCTCGGAGGGGAACAAGTTTGTGAGGAGAAAGAGAGGGTGGCGAGTGTTGTTAGTAGTCCCTGCACGAGGATTACTTTCACCCTTCTTCGCGTCTTCCTCATTAGTTCTTACAAGGCCAATCTCAGCCGCCTTCTCCTTTCCCTTCTCTTCTGAACTGGAGTTCGATCCCCCGTCCAGTCCATTTCTCAAGGCGTTAATTGTTCCCTCCTCCCCGTGACCGTCTCCTCATAATTCGTCTCTCCAATCGCTTCAGTATGTGAAAGGGGACAAAAAGGAGCTGCGTCTTCTCGACTCGCCCCCATCAGGTTGGCAGGGAGTGAAGGGTACTAATCGTGCCTTCCCCTCCTCCATTACTGATCCTTCCCTCCTTCAGGTAGACTCCCCCTCGGGGGTCTCAAGTAGCCTCTTTCCGGTGTTTGCATGCAATGAATGCGGATTTGGTGGCCGGGTGTATCCACTGCCGTGTTTGTGGAGGAGAAGGAGGGTTAGAAGCAGAATCGGTTGCATGTGGAGGGAAGGACCGGACGGGCTACCTTCGCCCTGTCTCATAGACACAGTTACGGACCATCGCCTTCTCCTCCTCCTCCGCCCCGCTTTTTCTATCCTGCCAATGCGTTCCTTTCTTGAGTGTCAGAAGGCGCAACAACATGTTCTGATTCATCGGCTCCTTGGCTGCCTCTCCCCTCCCGTAACTTGTTGTCTATAGTGGCTCTTCCCTCTGCAATCATCCCCTTCTGCAGGGTGCACTCGAGAGGGGCGGCCATAGACAAACTGATCATGCACCCACGCACAAGAGGACGCTAAGCTGGCCAGATCACAATGACGCCTTTCCTCCTCCTTCTCTTCCTTCGCGCCTTTTCCTAGTTCATCTACTTGTCGATGTACTGGAGGAGTACCAAGTCCGTAGACATTGTTCTCATCCAGTCCTCCACTTGTTCCCAAGTCAGAAAGACTTCTCCTCTCCTCTCTTCCAATTTCCTTCGTCTTTCCCTTCCACACCTTCATCTAAAGTTCATCACACTCTTTGGTATACCGGTGCACTAGGCATTGTACTTATGGTAAATGTCCTTGTACCTTGTCATCCAGTCCTCCCTTCAGTTGTATGCGTTCGCCCCTCCGCCGTTCGCTCTCCCCTCCCGTCTCCTTCGACTGCCGTCGCTTCGTCCTCGCCCTCGTCTCCCTCTACCTCTTCCTCCACCTCATCGCCCTCCTCTACAACCACGTCGTCGTCATCGATGAGAAGAGGATACTCGAGAAGAGGGTTTGAAGCTCCATAATTGTTTTGAGGCTAAGACTTTCCAATTAACTAGTCCGGACCTCCGTGCGCATAAGGAATCAAAGACTGTCATGGTGTCTAGGGCCAACAGGATCCCCCAAATATCACTTGAATTTTAATGGGAATGTTTGCTCAGAAAATTTGTGGTTCCCGACAATATATGAATGACTCTCTCAGGAACTCTACGATGGTCCCCTGGTCATGAGCGAACACTCCAAGAGGGTCATCTACAACAAGCAGGTATTCCCTTCAGTCTTCCCCTATAGCTCCCTCTCAGAAGGGAGTCTACACGGGCGTGGCCCTCCTCAACTCCGCCGATCTCTTCGAGGAACGACTCAAGGAGAAGAAGGCACTCAAGAACAGGGCCAATGAGCCCAGTCTACAGTTTTGGAAGGTCGGCGAGGATCTCACTGTCTCATAGATCGGATATCTTCAGGAACTGTCCTCGACAGCCTCAGTCATCCTCTCCTCCCTGGGGGAGAGGGACAAGTTCTTCTTCTTTTCCCTCGTCCCCGACTCCGCGGTCGACGTCGCTCTAAACTGGGCATGCAATGTGGAGGCATTCCCAGTCAGTTCGAATCTCGAGAAGGTCAACAAAGGAAGTATCCAGGGTCTCCTCAACCGAACTCTCCTCATCTCTGCTGGTGAAGAGACCTGCAGGAGGCTGCGGAAGAGGCATCCTGAGGTCAGCACCCACTCATATCTCAATTAGGAAGCAACAATTCCGTGCCCTATAGATATTATAAAGCAAAAATATGTCGACGCATATCTGCCTTCAGATAAAATGCATCCCTTCCTTCACAGTCTCCATGAAGAAGGGGACGAGTCGCGATCTTCAGAGGCTACGAGCCAAGATCCACCTCCGCCTCGTCCAGGTACCCTCTTCCCCTCTGCACCTCTCCCCTCCTCCCAGTCCACCCTCCCCTTCGTCTCGGTCGACGTCTCCTCGACATGGCTCCGGTCGCCCCTCGGCCTCTTCTCCAATGTCTCCCTCGTCGACGACGCCGACGTCGTCGCCCCCGTCAGAGGGGATACCACCAAGGTGGGACGCCCCTCCTCCTCCCTCCCCTCAACAAGGAGTTCTAGGGCATGAAGTACACCATGTCCCCCCTCGTGGTCTACCCCACGAATGGGACCGAAGGACTCTTCGCCGAGATGCTGCGGCGACTCGAAGGAGAGGGGAAGGAGACGGACAGAGTACTGACGAGTTCCAACTAGAAGACGGAAGCCCCGTTCAGGAGATCCTCACTCAACTCTGCCACTCTCAATTCAACGGCGTCGTCTGTCGGAACTTCGACTGGGAAGACGTGGCGGACGTGAAGTGGAAGAAGATGACGAAGGAGGAGAGGTCGAGGCTGCGGCCTTTCATCGTCAACGACGAAGAGAAGAAGGTGGGGACTGCCTCCTCTCTCCCCCTTCAATCCTCCCTCACAGCCCTCCTCGTCGGATGTCTCGTGGTTGCTGTCGGGTAAGGCGTCGAAGTGCTCGGCGGGGAGGAGGAAGAGACTCCTCCTCGTCCACGGCGATGCATGGGAAGAATACAGGAAGGGCAGCCAGTGAAGTGTTCCCTTTGTTCTCATTTGTTCTAGTCTCGCGTGATCTCATTGCCACTGTGATAATCGTGTCCATTCCCACGGGTTCTTCACCTCTACTGTCGGAGTCCACAAGGTTGCCCAGTTCTGTCTACGGTCAACTGATACTTCTTGTTAATTTCATACTTTTGCTGTAATAATTAATAAATGCAAAATGTAATGGTGTAGTATTTTAAAACAGACGTGTTTCTCGTTGTACGCAGCTGCGCGTAGAAGAGTCGTTGTCTCCTGCGAGAGGGGTCGAATGGAGAAGGAGACGTCCTTCCTCGCCCCCTCCCCCATCCACTCCCTCAGCTGCAAGAGAGGGAAGAGTCCCCTACTCCTACTCCTCCCCCACCTGCTCCTTGTGTACGTGGGCTGAGATGTGTCTGAGCATTCTCTCCAGTGCCGATTCCTCGTACTCGGCCTCCCTTCCCATCAGCCACAGGTCCACCTGCACTCCCGTCGTCTGCAACTCTTTCCTTTTCTCTCCAGGACTCCTTCCTCTCTTTCTCGTCTTCTTCTACATTCCACCGCACATCCCCCTTTCATCTCTATTCTTTTCTCTCCTCCGCCATCATTTGTTCACTCCTCCTCTTCCCATCCCGTCCCCCCCACCTTCCGATGTCCTCCACTCGTCTGTGCCTCTTCATCCCTCCACTCCCTCCCGTCCTCCTCCGTCTGCGCCTCGCGCTCGTCGAATCGAGTAACCCCTGGAGACAGGAGACGATGAGAATTAGTGTCCGGGAATGTGGGAGGATATGACGGATGTCGGATGAGAAAACCTCCGTAGATCAATGAGTGCAGGTCGCTCCTCGTGGCGAGAAACGCACTGATCTACGACGATTATCTCGCCGGGCTATCCTCCGAATCCTTCTGGAAGCTCGACGAAGCCACTGATGTCAAGGGAACCTTCTCTAACGATGGGCACAGCTTCGATGGCAGGCGGGAGGGCGAAGAGGACGACGGGCGGCTGCACCCACACGGAGACAACCTGGCAGAGGGGAGAGGGAGGACGAGGGTATCCTAGATATTCAAAAAAAGGACACAACTGCCCAGCCAACATGCATAAGGAATATTTCTCGGCCATTTCAATCACTTTACCTATGGGTATGCCTTACAAGCTCATAGAAAGCTATTTTGTTTCTGCAGATACGAAATGAATAAACAGCACGGTACCTTCCTCGCTGCCGACTCCACGGCACTGCAGTCATCAGAGGAGTTGGAGATGGTGGAGAGGGACTCGAGGGAGGCAGCGGAGGAGGATCGATCGGCCATGGCAGTGGAGGGGAAGAGGGAGTGGGGGTGGAGGGAGAGAGGGGGAGTCGGTCAGGCATAGTTCCGGGGTAGGGGGAAGGGCCCGTTCGCTCACCAGCGCCATCAATCTTGCCACCGTGCGATTCATAAGCAGGTGGCACAGAAAGGGAGGTGGTAAGCGGGTCGGGCCTTCTTGAAGGGGAAGGGGGAGACAGTCTCCTCCCCTCGCCAGCGCCACTATCTTGCCTCCATCACGACACAATGTCCAGGGGGCGAGGATAGGGCGGTGGGGAGGGGGCCGGAGACTGTCGGGAGGAGGGAAGGAGGGACTGATGAGTGAAGAGGCCCGAGGGCCTTTTTATACTTGCCACCTGGCGGTAACTCCGCCCAATTGTCGCGCCTCTACAATGGGCAGATCAGAGGCAGGCCCACAGGGGGCAAGTGGGAGTCAACTTGCAATGGAGCTGCGAAGTTGCCCTTCTGTAGTGAAAGGTGGCTGGAAGATGGTGGGAAAATGCATTCAAATTTCGTGATCCTGCATTTGAAAAATAAACCGTTATTGTCATAAGTACAATGCCGTGGAGTGGAACAAATTGCGTTTATCAATTGAACAAGGCAAATCAACAAGGACAAGGCATCAGAATCTATCATCAGGAATCGTTCACTGACCGAATTGAGAATTGAGCAAGAGATGCAGGGAATGAACCGGGTAAACTATAGTACAAGGAATGCAAACTCCAAGTTGCTGGGCAACGAGGTAAAATGTGATACACAGCTAATTCATTATCATGGAGTTGAGATGTTGAGTGGTTCGGAATTAACAACTAATAGTTGGTTTAACAGAAGATGCAACTTACTGAACATGGGCTAAATTGATTGCGAATTATACAAAACAAATATCCGATACTAAAGCAAATAGGTGATGTTGTATTTCGAGGTAGATGATACCATTTGTGAGTGTAGTGCTAAGATCGGGGAAGTGAACTTGCTTGGAATGAGTAGGTTTGAACTGTAGTTGTAGAGTTTGAGGGTTGGACGGAGTCAATCAGAAAGCGTGGCCCTGCAATGCGATCAGTGCTCTTGCGAAAGTTAATAATATGTAGAAATTGTATAAATGAAGACTTCGTATTCGCAAAATTCTGATTCATAATATCAGCTTCTGTGGCTGACCTCGTCGAGTGGCATGGTGTCGGAGTCCTCGAAGTTTACTGGGATCTGTAAATTCACGATTCGGTATTCAAATGATTCAAGGCATCAGTAGTGAGGCAGTCAGAGAAAGCAATAACTTACGGGCTCTCTCTTGAGATTCTCTGCAATGCTGACGTTGGCCCAATTGCAGTAGATGCGGTCGACAACGGCGGCGTCTTCGTCGCTCATCTGGATCGTGTCACGGAAAAACTGCAATCAATTACATCAGCCCATTATTTGAAGCATCTGCACGGATATAAAATGACGTAAATGACGTACAGATGCCGTGTATACTTCCATGAGATGGCCCATTGTCTCGATTCCGAGTGCAACAAACTGGCCGAAATAATCCGTGTGGAGGCCGGCCATCTCCAGAAGACTAGAATGAAAAAAATTGTCGAGTAATTTCAAAACGGAAATACATTTCGAAAATGGGTATGGAAGAAGTAACAGACCGTTCCACGGAGTTCTGCGGTGTGAGCTGTGATACTTCGTGGAGGGGGTCGTGGCGATTCTTTCGAGCTTCGTATCTTTCATTCTTCTCCAGTGTCTCCACGAACTTCATGATCTCGTAGTACTTACGTCCGCCGCGCACCTGCATAAGCATTTAACAAAATGAAATCGATTTGTAAACACAAAAGAGGAAGTGGAGCATGCGCAAAAAACAATGCACCTCGATGGTGTAGTGCTCATTATCGTCGATGTCGAGTTGTTCTCTCGTGATAACTCCTCCCTTGCCAGTCGAGGAACTGCGAGGGATGGAGAGGCCCTGAAGATACACCATCTTCCACTGTGAATACCTTCTGTCGATGAGAAATGGCAGAGCAATTGAGACATGTCTTCTCGCGTGCTTTCAGTTTCTTATCATTCTCGATATCAGGTTTCGCGAATCACTCAACATTTGTTCCGACGCGATTGAACAAATCCAAGTGTGGATACTGATGCGGGAGATGAGTGTGAACTTACCGGAATGGCTCCTTCGCTCTTCGCTGCCCTAAGGGGGCCTCCAATGCCATTTGTCATCGGCGATCGCGCGTCGCCCGCCGAGGTGCTCCTATTTGTAAAGATTCAAAATTAAATATGATTTGTATATCCAGCATGCCAATAATAAAAAAAAATATATGTACTTGGGAATCGGCCCAGGACGGAATCCCTTGATGAACTTCTCCGCACTCCGTCGAAGAGGATCCGATGGAGAAAGACCGAGACCCTGAAGATCCGTCTCATTGTCAGATCGTGTAAAGTATGGGGACATGCCCTCGAGGTCTTCCTCATTGGTTCTCCATTGTCGTCGTACAGAAGCTCCTTCTTCCTCTTTTTCGAGCCGCATCCGTTCTCAGTTGGCTCCGCTGGAGTCGCCAAAACAAGTATGAAATGGTAGCAGAAAGCCACACCTTTGATTCCGAATGCCTTCTCATAGCTCTGTTGAGCATCGCGACAGGGATTGGCACACAGCTTCAGGCCAATCGACGTCTCGTTAACCACGGCATAGTTTCTGTAAATGTTTAAAAAAATAAAATGGAAAAATGGAAAGCAGATAAAAGCGTACTGATCGAGGTGTTCGAAGACGATCTTCATAGCCTTTCGATCGATTCCTCCCGCACACGAGGAGTAGCACACGAATTCAATGCAGTGACATTTTTCGGCCTGCAATCGGCGAGAGGGAATCAAATGATGAGGCCTCCACTCACAGAGAAGGTAACAGTGAGATTTTCGCGGTTCCATGTGCAGTCATCGGCCTTTTCAGGTTGAACGATGAATTCTGCGAATCTGGAGGACTCTGAATTAAAAATTCAGCATAATGTGATACGGGACCCTACCATCTTGCTTCTTGTGTACCGGACATCGTTCCACTGGTTTGTGCTCGTGTTCCATGGCCACGTACTTGAGGGACACACGAATGTTGTGGCTGTAAATTCGTAGCATAGTAGTATGTGCTATATTCCTTCCAGATCCGCATTCCTCACTGAAATATTTGAGAACTCACCTAGGATCCAGATCCACGAGAACTGGCCGTTGGTACTGGTCAAGCTCCTAAATCGAGACTTCTTTTATCACAGCATAGGTGAAAAGGTTAGTCCTCAACCCCTTTAAAGTTTCTTCACAATCCCTTACAAGGTTGGGTTGGCGAGGTAGGTCAGTGAGTAAAACGAGAATCTTTCCACCAATGTATCGCAGGAAAAAAACATACGTCTCTGCTAATCTGGAAGAGGAACGGGACTTTGACTTTCGGCTTCGCGTAGAGTATGCTATCTTGACCCTGTGACAATAGTATCATGATCTGTATAAAAAATTCAGTGCTTTCTTTCCCTTATTTCGAGGCCTTGGCCGAATCATTAGGAAATTCCAGGAAATTTTTCGATCTGTATTTCAGCACTTTCATTCAAACAGTTTGTAGATGTAGACTACAATTTTCACCCAACTACTGTGAATTTTGAACGGTAACGTGAAGAACTTACGTATTTAAAGTCCATGTTCGTCTTTTTCGTTTGTGGCAGAATTAGGACCGAAAACGACTCTCTGAAATGACCTTGTCAGTAATTTAGCAACATTCGACTGGATCTTCCAACTGGAAAGTAACGAACCCAGATGCCGTCGGCTGGCTGAGGCTGAGGCCGACATCACTTTTTTGTACGAACCCACGGCCATATCGATCGGTAGTCGTCAATCCTTCTGTATTCACTTGCATTTCATTTCATTGTTGGATCTCATTTCAAGGAATATCTTCGCAATGGAAATATTTCTACCATTTCGCAGTTCTGCTTCGAGCGTTGCTTGTCCATTTGCAGATACTGGGTACTGGTATGGAGCAGTGAAGTCATCGTCGGCTGCATAAATATACTGAAACTTAAATAGTTCTTAGTGGATATAGTGTCCGAACTGGAATGTCGATGTAGCGTGCGGGAACGTCGTTCATTCCTGTCAGTGTGAACGGCTGCAGATTGTGCAGGTTGGTGGATTCCTATAAGGAAACGATATTCTAGAAAGTGTGAACCAAATGTTGGGAAAGGCGTGAATAAATACCATTAAAATTGTATTAAAAATCGGGTATGTTTATCTCATCATCTAAAAATTTGGACACACCTCTTTGGGAGGGAGAAGTTCTGCACCATTTGCGAAGAAGTTCTGCGAAGATCCGGGAATGCTGGAATGACGACCCGTAGCTAATTTCGACATGAACTGTCATGCTCAATCGCGTAGAGCAAACTGATAAGAGATAAAAATAGACTCCGCTCACTATTATATGTAATAGAACTGGTGTGCATACGATGTGCAACTTACTTTCCGTCGATATCAGACGGATTAAGAAAAGGGAGCTGCGAGTTTCTGTTGAAGTCCTCAGCGAGAAAATGTCGGATCTGTAATGAGCGTTTCAAGCGAAAAACGACGAAAGTAAAAAAAAATGCAGGAACTTGAACGAGCACCACACCTGACTTTCGCGAAAACTAGAGTCGCCACCGAACAGTCCTTGAGAGCCTTGAGAATCCATCAGTTGACTATCTCCTGTAAGCACTATATTGCGCGATAAATGAGATAATGTGGCCGAAATAGCGAAAAAAAGAATGGGAAAATTGGGGCAATTGAATTGCCGCAATTCGCTCGATTTTTGTACCGTACCCACCTGGTCTGGCGCTGGAGCGTGAACTGGAGCGCAGTTCGTACGGCATTTAATCTTTGACCTAATTTATAAAAAGATCGATGGCAAATGGGAAGCCGTCGCTTATCGGTGTCTGGTCAGAAGAGAGAGAGCGGTTGAGTCAGAGACGCGTTGTTTGTGTGGAGGGTGGCGCGCGTTTCGCGAACCCTCGCCTGCCGTGGCCATGGGAATACCCCCTGCACGCGGCAGAGATGGAGAGAAGGAGAGGCAGATGGACAGAAATGATGGAGAGACACCGGATGGGACCTCCTGTTGGCAGACAGACATTGGGGACATTTATGACCATCAGATCAATCGAAGTTGCCGACATCTGTTGCTACACCTGTCCGATGGTTTGCTAAATTCACCAGGATCAAAAAGATTTCCTGACTGGCTGAATCAGTACAACTTGTTCAAAACGTTAGAAAACCGTTTTCGTCCCATAATTATATGTTTTTCATTTTAGCCCTACAATTGTACATCTTCATCCATCTCGCCATCCGTGAAATAGTAGCCGGCGCTTTGCTCGTCTCCGTAAAGTTGACCCCTGTCGAGTACCTTGTAGCGAGGGCACACATTATGCACAGATGCATTTCTCCACAGTTATCGTTCCCATCGTCCTCTTCTCGTTCTGCGGCGATCGCCCCTTCATAGTCTCGTAATGCTTGGGTGGCTGGTGGGAGCAGCGGGGAGCCTTCCCCTCGTTCTCTTCCTCTACTCTCGACATGTTGCACGAGTCAGTCTCCCTCCCCTTCCCCCCTCCCAGCCCCTCCCTTCAGAAGCCCCGTCTGTTCGTGAAGGAGGGTACGAAGTTGGGGGCGCAGTTGCGGGGCCTCCGATGCCTGGGGGAAGTGTACACTCCCACGTGGTGGTGTCCCTTCGGGATGATGCAGACGATAGCCAGACAGCTGCTGAGGAGCAAACCAGTCCTTCCATGGGAGAGGGAGCCCATGGAGTACTCTGACGGAGGCGTCTCTGGCCTCGACTGGCTCCACCCCGAGGGGGCCACTCCCTCCACTCCCCTCGTCGTCTTCCTCCCTGGTATCACAGGCTCTGCCCGTGACTCCTCCTACCTCATCCACGCTGCCCTCGAGGCTCGGTCCATGGGGTGGAGATGCGTTGTTAGCAATGCACGAGGTGCCATTGTCCTTTGTTAGGTCTTCTCCAATGCCCTTGACAGGCTTGGGCGGCGTCCCTCTCCGCACTCCGAAGACCTACAACGGCGGGTACACCGACGACATCCGGGCCGTCCTCGCCATGCTCAAGGTGCGGTATCCAGAGGCCAAGAAGCTGGGATGTGGAGTTAGTCTGGGAGGGTGAGGGAGGGGAGAGGAAGGGGACATCTCCTGCTTGTTCAGAATGATCCTGTTCAACTACCTGGCTGAGTGCGGAGAGGCAGAGTCGACGGGCCTCGATGCCGCCATGATCGTCTCTTCCCCGTGGAACTCGAACGAGTCCACGAGGACCCTGGAGGAGTTCTGGCCCCGCCTCCTCTTCAATTCCACCATTCGACAATCACTCGTCAGCATCGTTGAACCGTGAGAGAGAACTACCTCGGGGAGAAGGGAAGGAGATTCAGGTACAAGGAAATGTTCGAGAAGCTCATTGACTGGGAGCGACTCATGCAGTCAAAGACCATCAAGTGAGACCGGTCGTCAGTAATCAATAAACAAGGAGATCAGGGACTTCGACGAGCACTTCGTCGTCCCGCTCTTCGGACACGAGAGCGTCGAGAAGTTCTACCATTTCGTGAGTATTTACTGTGTTTATCTCACCGTTCGCCACCAGTGTTCGCTGTACTACAAAGTGGACCGAGTTCCGATTCCCCTGCTGTCACTGACGTCGGCCGATGACTGTTTCGTCCCCCCTGAGTGTGAGTCTCCCTTCGATGGACCCCCATCTGGGATCCCTTCCAGCCCTCCCCATCGACGACGTCTGCAAGTCCGACAACGTCGCCATCTGTCTTACCGATCACGGAGGACACACGGCATTCATGCAGGCGGGCCTCCCTCCCTCTCCCCTCACGGAGTCCTTCAGGGCGCCAATCCGAACCACCGCGGATTCCTCGAGAAGCTCCTACTCGAATACGGAGATTCAGTCTTCAACAAGCAGTCCTTGTAGCTCTTGATAACGTTTGTACTGCAATATTGTTTCTAGTCGTAACCAGGTTGCCACACTACGGATTTTATCGAATTTTTGGACTTACAGTAAGATCACCCATAAGATGTTGTATAGAGTATTTGACACTGTCTCGGTTTGGTTGATACACATGTCTAATTGTAAATAACTTGAATCCCGAACATGGTTCTTCGTGACATCTGTCCTTCGCTCGTTAACGCACAGAATGCGCCGCTGGGGAGTAGGGTAAATAATGTGCGGCAGCGCGCGCAAAAACACGCAGAGTTGGGGCGGTGGGGGAGTGAAACGGCTGTGGGGGTTGAAGGGATGGGAGGGGAGAAAGGCTACGTGATTGTGCCTCCCCCGCTGCCCTCTACTCCTTGGGGGCATATTGGGGATGACTTCGATTCCTCCTCATTATTCTGTGATCTTCCCATTGTCGTGGTGTCTGAATCACGTGCAGTCGTGTCCCCGATGGGACTCTCTTCCTTCAGTCCATGCTGATCATCCTGAAGTCGAACGACGGCGGCGCCATCCACGTCGACCACTCCGTCATGGCCCACTCAATGCACGTCACCGAGCAGATACGAGTTAGTTCTCAAAGACCATCAAAGATCACACAGAATAAATCCCGCCAGAAACTGACAAACCACATTCAGGACCACGGGTACAATGTGAAGAAAGACGAAAAGATGGAATTGAATCTGGACATCAAATACAAGATCCTCGTCAAGGTAAGTAATGACTATGTAATATAAGTATTTTCGAGAACCAAAAACGGGGTAATTATATTTCACAAGTTCTTTTCTTACATAATTTGACTTATGCTCATTTTGAGGGGTACATTCCGCTGCGGAAAAATCGACTCAAATAAAACGCAAAAGGATTAAATT
The DNA here is from genome assembly GCA_014805385.1 of Levipalatum texanum. Lineage (NCBI taxonomy): Eukaryota > Metazoa > Nematoda > Chromadorea > Rhabditida > Diplogasteridae > Levipalatum > Levipalatum texanum. The sequence continues at coordinate 19,334 of JACMIG010000522.1, forward strand.
TCTATTCGAACCGAAGCACCATAAGATCGGAGAAATGTTAAATAGAAATTTTTGGTTCTCGACGACATGTAGATAGGCCGCTTTTATTGTCTTGATTCCATGGATTTGGTTGTTTTGGAGATCATGGAATTCTCCAAACATCTTTAAAGGCTCTTTTATTATTGAAAATAAAAATACCGAAACCACATTGGGTGTAGTGAACGTCGGCATGAGGAAATTACGGTAGCATACAGTAATTTCCAAGCATCAACGTTTTCTACACCACTTTGCGATTCAAAAATGATTACCATGTTTCAGATCGTGGAGTGGTGTACGCAATACAAGGATCACGCAGTTCCTCCGAAGGCAGAGCTGCGGAAGAGGCACAAGAAGTGGACGGTGCCCGAGTGGGATAAGAAATTCCTCGAGGTCTGCATACAGATTCGAGGCCTGACGCCAAATTCCTCTTGCAGATTGACACGCCCAGTCTGTTCGAATTGACAAATGCCTGCTACATGCTCAAGATACATTATCTCATAGAAAATACCTGCAAGACAATAGCGGACAATATCAAGGTTTATTATATTTATTTTATGCTCTGAAAGGAACTGGATTGATGTTTGAATTTTGTGTTTCGTGGATGGAACGTGGGTGGTCCCACCTACCTCCCATGAACACAATATGGGAAAGTGGTAGGTCAAAGTGGTGCAAGGTACGGAAAGATGTACAAAAAATGCTTTCGCCTCTAGGGTTGGTAAATGTCCTTGTACCTTGTCATCCAGTCCTCCCTTCAGTTGTATGCGTTCGCCCCTCCGCCGTTCGCTCTCCCCTATAATTGCAGGGTAAATCGCCGGGCGAAATAAGAGCGTATCTGAATCTACCGGGCTCATCAGACGACCTGCCTGGCCCTTCGACACAGGGTCCACGGATGCACCCCATGTCAAATGCTGCCGTCAGCGCCGTCGCCAACGCCATTGCCAAGGCAGCACAAGGATTAGGATAACCCCCACTTGTCCCGTTCCATTCGCTTTCGCAGCTGCAAGGTAGACTCTCGATTCCGTTCCCTGTACATACCCCCACTCTTGTCTCTTTCATCCCCACTCCGGTACCCTAGCAATAAATTATTGCGCTCATTGTCAGTAAATTAATCAGAAGGAAAACACATTTCTAGCACAACTACGGAGGTATCAACGGTAGATCTGCAGGTCGAAGACAAAGAAAATCTCGATTGATCGTGACCGCGAAGTAGATGCATTATTGGCACTTTGCCAAAACCTCGAAATTTAAATCAGGGCCTGGTTACCAGGACTCCACGATTGTTTTATAATTTTATCCTCTGTAATTCGGTTTCGTTACTCGGCCATGGGTCATGTTAAGGATGATACAGAGGCGTCTTTCACATCTTCTCGCTCTCTGCTGCCGGTCTCCGTATCTCCCGTCAACGTCGAACGAATCCTACCGGTGTTCATTCTCGCATTCCTCTGATAACACAAATTCGCCCGTCCTGGACTGGAGTTCAATTGCTGCTGAAGCATCCGCTTTCAAAACGCCTCCATCTGCCAAGGAAATCATCTCGTTCGAGAGGCCGTTTGTCAGGTATCGCTTCAGTTGTCATGGCAAATGTAATGAGTTTCAGGGCTCCGTGTATTCAGATCCCTCTACCTGTGAAAGACAATGCATGCATCATCTGGCAAATTCCAAATGATCCTAAACTCAGCATGGTCGGTCACAGCATTTGCGATTCTTAATATATTTTGCCTTAAAATGATATTTCCAGGATCTTTCTACTAACCTCAAATTTCGCTCCGACGCAAATTTTTACTACAAGCAAGTCAAGCCGGTTTACTATGCGCTCGCTCAGGTATTTTCTGAGTGTCACCAAATAATTGTTGAGGTTAAAATGATTTTTTTCAGGGCCTTCACTTAGGACTGTCGCACGTCATCATTTATTCCGGAAGTAGCGTTGTTGTCAACGTATGTTCCATTCCTTTCAATTACCTTCTTTCCATTGAGTAGGTCGCCAATGAGAAATTCAAAGCAGCTAAAATGATCCCAGAATTCTTAACGATGAGAAGAATGATCAAAGCTGAAGACGCTCCCATCAAGGTAACTTAACTGTTTGATTGCTCGAGTGCATGTGGATTCGTTATAGTGCCGAATCGAGAACTTAACGGGAGTGAAGCTTCCTCGTCCATCGCCTACGATAACGGAAGAAGATTTTGCGGAAAAATTTAGAGCCTCAATTGACAAACTTAAAACAATGTAGGGTTTTGCTACCATGATCACTGTGTACCTGGCAATGCTTCAAGATTGTTTGTATAACAAACAAATCGATAAATATGTACAAATTAAAATTACTACATGTAAATACCAAAAATAGTTGGTTTACCACCTTTGGACTACCTGAAATCTATGAACTGCTTGTTCATGGTTAGCCCAATTACATGTCACTGTAATTGATAGCAATTCGTCTTCCAGAGTGTATGCTCATCGGTCGATTCCGTTGCTTCGTGAGGTTGCCGCGCATTACGTCCATCGTCCCGCAAGGATTAACTTCACGGGCTTGCTCGTCTGCACCTTCTGGAAGTTCAGATGACCCGAGGTGCTATCCCAACTAGCTGACAGTTACTCAATACTAATTAATAATATTTGTCAAATGACTAGCCTTTTACATAGTAGTAGATAACAATTGCAGTATTGTTCAAACGACGGGCTACTCGTTTCCAAGGGAAGGCCGACGTGTAACTACATCCGGAGTGTTTTGGAAACAAGGAGATCCTAGGAATACGGTATGCTCATTATTGAATCTCGATGCAATTTCTCCAATGTAGGTCCGAACGCTGCGCGACGATAGGACGTATGTTGCTGCCAGGCTTCGATCCATCATCATTGCACTGGAACAGGTATACAAGACCTGGAAATAGTGCACTTAAATCTCATGTCAGGCTAAAGCAGCTGGTCTATCACATGTGACTATCCAATCGGATCTCGAAACCGTCTTGAAGTTTCCAAATCTTGTACGTTGTTTTCTCCATTCCCTGCGAACGTCAGACCGAAGGCCCTACATTTGAATAAATGGGCGGACGCTGACTTCGCACGCTACGACGGAAAACTCATGCCCAACGCAGACCTTCTCGATAAGTTGCATAACTTGCTGAACGAGGGAGGTATCAAGGTAATGATAAAAAGGAATATGATGCCATTCAATTTTAGGTGAACTTTGAATACAAAAATTGGACGGAGAGATTGGAAGAAAGTGAGGACCCGTCGAAACCCAAGTTCAGCAATGCCATTATGAGAGAACTCCTTGCATCGCGACCTAAGGATTACAAGAATCCATTCATCGGTCAGAAATTTGTAAATCGAAGAGCGAATAGTTCTTATGACCGCAGTTCTTTCTACTGTGCTTGCAGATCTTTCTACTCGGAATGAGGACGAGCTGAATCCGATTGGCAAGGTTCCATTTTGGCATAATTTAGTTGTTCTTCTCGGAGACATTGTATGATGGTCCTGCAATGCAATAATGAAACTTTCTCAAGAAACGATCCAAACCTGCAACAGCCGAAAGAGAAAGAAACAGCTTGCCTACGGTATACGTTGCCTCCAGGTAAGAAATATCATTCATTCAGTTTCATATTCGTTTACTTTTTTAAATGTATTAGTTAAGGATCGAACAGTCGGGGAGGAAAAACTTCATGCTGGCGTCGTGGTCAATGTACTGGCTTCCCGAGTCACTCGAGCACATTCCACTAGAGCAGAGGTGCCCTTTTCGGACGATGAATTTTTTTGAAGACATCTCCTGTTCCTTTTGCTCTAATTGCGCCATCGCAGGCCCCGCTCTCGCGCCAGTCGCATGATCCGGCACCCCATCACACATTTTCGCGCTCAACTCGACGGCATCCTCGAGGCGCTCTATGAGGTTCCATTTCTGCAGTTCCGAAATAATCGATCTATCGAAATCAGGCCAGATCCCGAGGACTGACGGATATTCGCGTCATCACTGATTCTATGCCCTTTCTGCACTTTTTCAAGATTGGATGGCTGAAGATCAACGGCGACCCCGTCCCCAACCACTTTTACTACAGGAGAATCAAAGAGATCTCCGATGAAGTTCAAGTTGGCGAACTTGGACGTGCTCATCAATGGATCAGTGTATTTCCAGGTGAATTTCCGAGCGGAGCGAGTAGATCCTAATAATGCTGTCTGGCAGAAGGCATCCGAGATGGCGGAAGCAGGTTTGATTCTTTATGATAATTTGGGCTGGCTTTCCTCAATCTTGGGTACAAGATTGAGGAAAACTTTATGATAATTTGGGCTGGTTTTCCTCAATCTTGGGTACAATCGTTAACCCTCCTTCAGGCCTTCGATATCCGGCGATTACCCGGGACGTAAAAGAGTACTCGATGACTCTGGAAGAGATGCTAGAAGGGAGGAACGACGTGGAGGCGCTCAAAAATACCGAGTATGTTAATTGTCGATGAATGTATACGGAATGGATTATGCCATCTGTTGACATTGCAGCACCCTTCGTGTGCGCATCTTCAAGCGAGAGAAGGGATGTCCTGGAGGATACTTCTTCGATCGGTACGCTGCTGTTCATTTTGGCCATCCAATCGCTGGCTGCAGCATGAATGGAATGGTGAAGGAAGGGGACGATTCCCTGAACGAAGCCGCCACGAGACTCGTCAGCGGCAACTGCGAGGCTCTGCTCCTTCGCGCACTCCAAGAGGTATGGTGGATTAAGGCCTTGTGAGAAATAATGCTTGGCTTTGAAAAAAAACGTTTGACTATCAAAATAATCTCCTCATTCTCCTGTCAAGGAGTAGGGGAAAGGATAAATCAGCACAAAAATCATTTGAACATTACGAATATAATTTCGACCCTATCATGTATACCGCTTTTCCAGTGCTCCGCACTCGGCGAAAAACACGCAGTGATTCGGACGAATAACAGCAAGTTGGCCAAGTACACACTCGGCTACCTCGAGGTGCATCCCCTTCCCTCCCTGCCCCATCCCCTCTCCCCCTTCCAGCTGTGGGCTCGACTGGACTGGCGCGACAGCAACGGAGTCAGGTTGAAGGAAATCGAGCAGTGGAAGGGCATCCATCGGCTACTCGCAGACATACAGGTTGGACTCTTTTATTCATAGAGCCTCGGAATAGATTCCAAACATAGCCTTTCAGTTGACGTGGGACGTCATCTCCACTGTAGACGAGGATGCGGATGCCAACTACCTCGCTTCCCATCGACAGAAAGTAAGAGAAGGTTTATTATTGCGCCGAACCCAAGAGGAGCAAATATCGTACAATCTTTATTGTGATTAGTGCCCTTTTGGTCTACCGTTTGTACACAGTGAATTCGCAGGATATAGCTGGGACCACCGAGGTCCCACCTACGAAAAATAAGTGCAAATAGCAACAAGAACGTTGCGCAAAACTTCCCTTTTTCTTCGAACATATGTACCACCCGGGTTCATTGCAATATCGGACAATAGTTTTTAGATTTATCAAAGTGACATATTTTTCCTTGATGTCAGTAAATAATGTACTCCTATTGACAGTGCGGCCCGAAGAAGGGCCAACAGCGAAAGGAAGCCGACGGCTCGACGCGGAAGAAGACGAAGACAAAGAAGAAGAAATCGGCAGCCAAGAAGAGGACAAAGACAGAGGGCGACGTCACTGTCCCCGAGGTCGAGGACGCCGTCACTTGAATAGGGAAGAGTGTTTTGTTCTCGTTATACAATAGGTATCATCTGTTATGCAATACAATTGCTGTACTCTTGTTATGTTTTCCCGTACTATTCTGTCGGATGATTCTCTAGATGAGCGTTCTCGTCGACAAAGTTGTTGAATTGAATATTGGGCCTCGTCACCGGGGACAATCTACTCTAAATGCAAGCGGAAAGGTCGGATGGATGCAGGTGGAGGGAGGTACATTTGTAGCGATCCACGTGCAGGACTACCAAAACATCGCCCCCTCTGATGGGATTGGTGAGGTCTCCCTGATAGACATGCAAATGGTGTTGGAGACTAGCGAAACAGCCCTAAATAGATCGACCCCCTCGTCACTTCCTCCCTCCTCACACGACTGCGTAGCTGTTCACTTAGGGGACTCCAATGACGTCACGTCGGAGGGGTCACTACTACACTTCCCCTCCCTCTTCTCCATTGTTGCGATGCCCTCCAGTCTAATCTGCCATGGCCGCTGATTACGAGTCCCCCTTCCCTGCAATTACGGTAGTTGCAGTGGACGAAGATTGCTTTCGCCTCCGTGACGTCCCAGCAAGGACGATGTTATGTCATTGCATAGCAAAGGAGAAGTAGCACGAGAGGCTGACGATGATTTAGTGCAGCCATTAACATAAATCGAGCTACAAGAACTTCTCGAAGGGATTCAGCCCCCGCAGTCATGGAGGCGGGAACGGAGACGGAGTCCCTCTTCCTCGATAGTGTCCACGCATCAGAGAAGAACTAAATAATGCACGTTCTCACGCTTCTTTTATCTCTTCCACGTTCTTTCGCCGATCCCTTCTAGTAGACGGCCTTTGTATTACTGGAAGAGGGTGGATTTATGGTCAAGAAAAGTCTGGCTATTTGTATGGACAGCAGGTGAAGTTATCACCAGCTGATTATTGTCGCGAACGCCGACTTTCTTATCTCCCTGCACAGGATGGCGATATTTAGGGAACGCTCTAGTTTGTATCTCCAGGAGGAACTGGAGAGTCTGGGAAATTTGAAAGGCTGTTTTCGGAACTCCACCCTCCAATCTGCGACCGATATTAAACCCAAATAATAATTTTCATGAGTGTCCTTCGAAAGTGCGTTGGGATGTTTGCAGGGGGGCAGTCTTCTATTTCGGAAGGGGGCGGAGTCGGGGGCCTCCCCCTCCCCCCGCCCTCCTTTCACCATCCTCCCTCACTGTACATAAAGACCCCCCTAAGGAGACTGCCGGATACTATCTTCTTTCCCCGTCGACCTTCAGAAGCTCTTTAGTCTTCGGCTGAATCTCTTCTCTTCTTCTTTTCGATACCGCTCATTTCTCCCCTGTACATTTCTCCTTCTGCCATGCAGCCTCTGTAATAATAACATTTCTCTTTCCCTCCCACTCTCCCAATCCGTATTCATCCCTTCACTTCTGTTGTGCTCATCCCAAGACTCCAATATCCATTTTCATCCTCTTCGAATAGGCGCCATTAGGGGGCCGTTCCCCTTCGCCACGCTTGTTCCCCTGTCCAATACAATTCAATTCCGAGGCTAATCTTCAGAAGGTTTCAGTTGTCGCTCGAGAATGGATCTGCTGCCTTTCCTCCTCCTCCTCTCCCTCTTCTTCATCGTCGCAGCCTCTTACCCCAATGGTACGAGAACACATCCCCCCTCCCCTCCATTGACCCTGTTATAGTGTTTCGTATGGGATACTACCCTGAGGACGTGGACATCGGCACCTTTGACAAGAGAGACGGTGGGAGTTCCATCCCCATCCCTCCACCCCCTCCTCCCTTCCAGACACCGGCTTCGTCCTGAACAGGAAGCTCGTCAAGGCCATCCTCAACAGCAGGAGATACTGAAGCGATGATTCGGTTCACATAGTGGCAATATCACATCGATGCTTTCGTCGTTTATTTCCTCTCAACATCTCGCTGAATTCTCCCTATAACAATAATTATTGTCGGTAGCCCGCTCAGAACACTACACAAATTGTGTCATTCGTTGTCTGTACATTGTGCTTTTGGCGCGAACAAATCTGATAAAACAAGGCCGAAATGTGGGCAGTCGTTGTCACGGGAGGGTCAGTATCCAGAGGGAGGCTTGAACGAGATCTGGAGGTGGAGTTCCCCTCCGTTGAGGAGGGGAGAGGAGCCAGAGGCCAGGTCTCGGATGGAGATGAACTCGCCCAAGTCCAGCTCCGTTGAGTACCTGGAAGGGGGGAGGAGAGGCAGGAGGGGAGGGAGTCACCTCGACTTGGTGAATTGATTATTGCCGACGACAGATCGTATGACTCGCTTGTCATCGACGAAGGAGAGGAGATACTCGACACATCTGCAAGGGGAATACCGTAATCTCAGTGGGTGGAACATGTAATTCGTGTCTTGTCTGCAGAGGATCAGGATGGAATCCCCGCGTCATCGTCCGCCCTACAGGAAACGATTCCACTCACAACAACTCTTCCTGCACTCGTCTTTCAATTTCCTCTCGTAGATTCAGGCGGAAATTATCTCCCTTACTTCTACGTATCCACTGATAATCCTCCCCCATCCTAATGCCAAGCACTCCACACAACGAAATGCCGTCGAAAGAGGGAATGGAGGTCGAGAATGACCTTCTCTTCTTATGTTAGATTCCGTGAGGTCAGAGAGCCTCCTCTCAGAGATGGATAGAAGCATCGCCCCCGCGAACAGTTCCACTTCGAACCACAAATACAGAAGTCAGACGAAAGACGAAGGGATTGTAAATGGATGGTTCTCGAAGTGCGTGGCCTTCCCCGAGGAGTGACGAAGGTTGATTCCACGAGGAGACACCAATAGTAGTATGAGAACAGTTGGAAGAGTACTGTAGATGACCCCCATTTAGAAGAATAAGGGAGGAAAAGATGCATAGTCCAGAGGTGTTTACTATGCGGGGACTCATGGTTGGATGGCCCCGTCGCATATCCCTTTCCGCCTACTCAACAGGGGCGACTGCAGTGCAGAGGAGAATCTCCAGGAGGGGACTTGCAACGGGAATTGGCTTCATTCCACGGCCATACGCAATTCACAGGGAACGGCAAAAGGAACGTATCTCATCCATTCAGTATCTTCCTTACAATTAGCCTTCCTATTTGTATGCCCAGTTCCTACCTCGGTTGATCGACGGCCTCGGCGTGGAGGAATACGCGCAGTGCATCCTCGCCGGCCCCCGAGCAGAAACTTCCCTGCGTCGACAACTTCAGCGTCCAACTCCACGCCTGGCTGGGAAGAGTATAGGACAGCGTCATAACCTCAACCAACGCTTTATCATCGTGAATAGAGAAATCGGCAAGCAAAATAGGAAGCACATGAATCTTGGCAACCTTGAACTCGTGGTCGAGTCCCCGTTCGAGTTGTTCCCTCTTCAGTACTATTCTCCTGTCCCATCGGAGATCGTGGTAGTCACGGAGGAGGAACTGCGCTGAGTGGTACTCTCTGCAATTTCCGAGTCCGGTTGCAACAATTCCGCCCTCTAGATATCCTTCGCTAAACGCCACAAGTCCGTCCAAGTCTCTTACTTGTTGGCAGCGCGTGCGTAGAGTGAGAGTGCGTGTGCCTTGTAGGCAGTGGAGACGAGGGGCTGCATCAGCTTCCCGTGGGCCACCGCCTGCACCGAAGACTCCACTGCCCCGATGTTATCTGGCGACATGAACGAGTACCTGGAAGCCAGTCTTCGATAGGGTGTATAGACTACGGTACCTGACGAGGGGAAGGACCTGGGAGAGGAGGGGAGAGGCCGTGGGGCCGCGTCTCTCCGAGTGACTGGGGGCATTGAGCCATCGCTGAACCGCGTGCCATAGAGTCATCTCATCTGCAGAGATAAAGGGAGTATCGAGGGGAGAGACAGACTCTGGACGGAGAGGCCGTTGCTCTTGAGGATCTCCACCATCTGGTCTCGGTCGAGGGCCAGCCACGTCTTCTCCCATTCATCCGAGGTCACGATCTAGAAGGAGAAGAATGGAGGAGAGCTCCCTCCCTTTCCTCACCTCCTGCATCTGCTGCCCAATCACATCGACACACGCTCGGATCAACTTCTGAACGGGGGCATCGTCCTTTTATCCTCAAGTCTTCCCCACCTGGTGGAAGACCTTGGTGGCGTAAGAGAACCACGTATGGAAGATGTCCTTGAGATCGAGGTGAGGAATGACGGAGGAAACGGCGAATTCAACGGCCACCTATAACAGAGGTTCAAACCCGGTACGTTCGTGCCGTACCTTCTTGAGGGAGGCAACATTATATTTATCGGCGAGAATGAGGACGGGAAGGGCGTTCTCGTGGTGGAGGACGACGTGGTTGCAGTAGAGGAAGCGGAGGAAGGCCTGGAGGAGTGGAGGGAGGGAGTGGGGGAGGGGAATACCGGGAAGGCCCGCAGACACGAAGGATCCTCCACTATCTTCAGTTCCTGCAAGAGAAATCTCATAAGGACGGGCCATTCCAATAAATGTTGTCGACGTAGACAAATAGCCATTTCATAGAACAAACAGAAAAGTTCCAACTGGAATCTCTCAAAGTTGCGATCCAAGTTGTAATGTCTCGGTTCCCCTGCCTTGGACTCGCCGTTCCATCGTTGGCTGAGCATTCGATCGAAGACGTCGCTGCTCTTGGCGAGGATGAGGCGATGGGCGGCGAAGCTGAAAGGGAGACCTCCTCCTTGACCTCCTCCTAGACCTCCACCCCTCGTCCTCTCTCCACCCCTCCCCTCCCCCTCCCCTCACTTCTCATCTCCAAGTACAATGGAGACGTCGCTGAGGTGGGAGTTGTTGAAGTACTTGGCAAGGTCGTTGAGGGAGTCGCGGTCGTCGCCGAGGCAGTCGATCCCTCAACCTCCCCTTCCCCGTTAGAGTCGGGGCCTCACCGCAAGGCTCGTCTTCAGCCACTGGAAGACGGCACTGGACGAAGTCGTCGCCCATTCTAAGTGGAAGGGAACTGTTTTGGGTTCCTCTCACTATTCACTGGGCGAAGCTTCCAATTCTGATTCATGAGCAGAAGAGAAAAGAATCGAGCGCCCTGCACCGTCTCTCCTCTCCCTTCTCCATCGAGGGAATGAGAGAGAGAGACGAGGAGGATTGAAATGGGAAGACAAGAGGATGAGGAGTAGTGGACACAGCTACTTAGACCCTCGCCCACCTCCACGGCGGAAGAACATCAGTTTTGTTTGGAGCGAGAATGATCAAAGAGCGGGAGAGCATTCAGGGGAAGTTGGCATCAGTTATTGAGGGAGAGGAAGAAGTGGGTGGAGGATGGGGAGGAGGGGGAGGAGGAGAGGGAGGAGGGGATAGGGAGGAGGAGGTCGCGGGTCGGCGACTCTACCGGTTTAATGGGAGACAAAGTTATTGTAGAACCACGTGTTTAGCACCCCCACCATGCTAACTGGGAAAGTGAGGGGAAATAAGTCTGTCCAGAGAGTGGTGGCCAAGGGGAGAATTGGTTTGATCGAATGAGGGAGAGGGAGAAGAGGCCGGAGGCACTGCCATTGTGGGGATATGCATGTGATTGGCATTGCAGCCATTGATAGAGGAGCGAGAGGGAGGAGGGGGGAGGAGGGG
>JACMIG010000523.1:6487-30550 GCA_014805385.1 Levipalatum texanum
TTTAAAGACTCATCCAACGATCGAGGCATTCAAATGAATGCAGACAGGCGAAGGGAGCTCCTCTTTTTGAGACGGAGCTCCTCAAAAAAGAGGAGCTCCGTCTAGAAACGGGACCGTCCGCAATTCCTGTCTCGTCAGCGGAGCTCCGTACCGGGACGTCTAGAAAAGCGGAGCTCCCGTCCGCGGACTGTACCGCTTTTACCAACCCTACTATGCATGTATTTCCTTACTTTTTTCCCTCCTCTCCTCCCACATTGCACACTCCACCCCCTCCACCATCCTCCTCTTCCCCCGCCCTCCTAGGTACATACTTCCTTCCTATCTTATGGTCATCCTTTCAATCCTTCAGTCCGTCCTCTCGGAAGCTGGCCGTCGTTACTCGGAGAACCTCGCCTCCTACGCCATCCCCGTCTTCATTCGCATCTGCAGAGAAGTTGACAGGACCGGTGAGGAAAAAACTATAAAAACTTATGATGACGTCTTCCAGGAACATACAAACTGAAGAAAACGGATCTCCAGAAAGCAGGGTTTGATCTCGAGAAATGTGCAGGTAAATGTGTTCATTTTGTGTTTAATCCTTATTATATTTCCCAGGTGACCCCGTGTTCATCTGGGCCAACGGCAAGTACGAGCCCCTGACGGAGGAACTACAGAAGAAAATCTACTCCGGAAAGTACACGAGGATTTAATATTTAAACACTTTTGATTGCTGCCATTTTGAAATGTTTCGTCTTCTTTTATTTTTTTTACAAAGTATAAAGAATCAACTTGGAATTCTTTTCGTATTGCAATCTCGTGAAACAATACATTGATCAAGGGACCATGCCTGCAGTTTTCTGTAAAAATCGGAAGTGTTGAACTGAATTCCATTCCATCGGAAATGGATTTGTATCAACACTTTGAAATGCCTACGCAACTCTCTATTCCGTGTTATAGGTCTACATTTCAGTTTGCGATTGCTTCTGGCATTTTGCCAAATTCCAAGAGAAGTTCTTCCAAAAGTTGATTGTTTACCTGCAAGTGATCTATTCGTCGTTCTGCCTGTATTGGAAGGATGACATCGTTGTCGTCCGTGGCGGAGGCAGCGAACGAGCCCAAGCAGAGGTTCGAGCCCCGTTTTTGCCGACAATCCACTACTCCATCTTTCCATTCAGCAATGGCGACCCTGCCCTCGCCCCCTTCTACGGACTCCCTTCCCGACCACGCCAGGTATTCCTCGGGGTCGTCAAGAAATCGGAGGAGAAGCTCGACAACTTCGACAAGTACCAACTGGCCTCCAGCGCCGTGCAGACCAAGCGAATTCGCTTGTCGATTCTTGGTGGGTATTTTAAAGTTTTTTTAAATATTATTTTTGCAGCCTTCAACCAAGAAATGAAGCAAGCACAAGGTAGTAAGCAGCATCTTCGACAAATTTCCGAGGTACTAAATAAATTTATTTTTGCAATCAAGAGCGTCTTTGTAATGTGTTTGTTTCCAGTGCAGCTTCCTCATCACTGATCCGTACTCGGTTGCGTACACGGACGTCGTTAAATTGTTCTTGGTCTGCGACGACGGCAACCTCTACCGCGTCCTGTACAATCACAAGGTTTCAAAAGATCTACTCGTACCTATTTCTTTTTCTCTCCAGAAGTTCGATGTTTCCCTGCCGGAAAAGGTTATCGAGCTTCATCCACCGCGTAAGGAGCTCTCCATGCCTCCATCCGTCCAGGTTGGTGTTTCGTATCAGGTGTAGTAAACCCCGTCCCTTGAAACGCATTATGTTGTAAAGATCGTCTATAATAATCAATAACTTTTGTAGTCCTAAATCCCCTGGGTTAATGCCGGATAGGAATTACTTTTTCCTCCAGTTCGTCTCTGCGACATGTGCCGTGGTATGCGACGGAGGTCGCGTCCTCACCGTCTACGAGACTGACTGTCATCGCGCCAAGTGGACTGTTTGTTTATTTTCTTATAGAATAGTATAGTCCTGCTTCTTTCCGTTTCCCGTATTAAAGAACATTTATGATAAGTACTTTCAGCGCTTCTTCGACCACCGCATCGTGGGGCCACAGGCGCCGGAATGCAAGCCCGGCTGCGATCGACCGCCCCCAGGTTAGGATCCTTTTCCAGTCTTAGTTCCACGGCCCGAAGTGACTGGTCCCAGAGGCACCGCATCTCTTTATACCTCAAATCAATATCCGAAGAAAACTAATGTATTGTGGTTGTGCACAAGCTTGTCCATTTAGCGTTTCTGTTCAAAATGTTATCTCTCCGTTGTTTCTCTTTTCTGGTTAGATACAGTGGGGAGAGCTTCGAAGTAGGTGCGAAGCTCGGGCCAGCCTCTGCACCACAATAATACAGCACGTCTATAAAATAGGAACGCTGTGGGATTACGATCGCTTGTAACGAAACGTACCAGGTGATATAAAATTTTAGATTGGACAACCAGAAAGAACGTAATGAGTCCTCCCTCTGTAGGCCTCGACTATGGCTTCACCATCGCAGATGCGCGCCTCTGCATTGCCAAGCAGCAGATCGAAGTGTGCTGTCGGGTAAGACAATGGGGTGTAGCAAACGTCGCAGTGCGGGAGATACTAAATTACCGTACGACGACATTTACTTCACCACATGCTATTCCTCCACTAATTGTGCGGAATAATTACCGTCATATTTGAAGGCCGTAGTCAAGCACGAGCTGAAACCCGGCGAGTCGCCATCGAAGGCCGACACCTTTGATAATTTCATACGGTGGATCACGATTGAACTGGGTATTGTCGGATTGTTCAAAACTTTTCATATTTTCACAAACCGGACTGCTCAGTAACCACGAGAGTTTATGTTTATTATTTCTCCTGAGATATAATAGGGTAGTAATGTGATTACAGTCAACCCGAAGGTGCACCACTGGACATTCAAACGGGCGCGGACGATAATTATTCCCGGAGACATGGAGATGGTCGGATTCGACGGCAAGTGCAACTTCCTCGTGTCTGTCTCCACTCATCCACCCCAGGTGAGGGAGATGAGTGGATAAAGATGATGGGGATGTGGAGATGGAAGGGAGAGCACCTCTTATGGTTGTGGCGATGAGAGAAGATGAGTACGGGGGTGGAATGGTGAAGGGAGGATATCGAGAGATGGACAGGCCTATGAATGCAGCTAACGTCCGAGGAGTGGACGGACAAGCTCGAGGACGATCCCCTCCAGGCGTGGAAGAAGGAACAGGAAGAAAGTAGGCGATTGATTGATTCCATGTTGATAAATTGGTATTTAGTCCGCAACAAGAACCGAGTCATCTACTGCTGGACGGAACACGAAGGGGCCATGCACGTCAAGCTACGGTACCTCATTCCAACTCCTCTTCTACATTCCTTTCCCTTATTCCACCAACCCTTTCAGACTCGAGCAGGAATACGCTTATTTCCTCACTGAGGATGACATTGTCCTCGATGTCAAGACGGACTGGGTCAAGCTGAGCGTCCGAGGAGAGGTGCCGGATACCGATTTGACTCGAATATTTAGGGTAAACTTTCAGACCGTGCTGGAAGGCCCATCGGGAGGACCGATCGTCGTGGAAAAAGTGACACGGAGACTGCGCAAGAACATGGAGACGACGCGAATGTCAGAATGAACTTTATAAACACTAGATTTAAATATTCCTTTTTCAAATGATCAATAAAAATTTGTAGCTTCGAATTCGAGTTACCGAAGGCCGATGACACGCGGTGGCTGGAGATAATCAAGAACGACACGAGGGGAAAATATGTGAGCGGAAAATATGTAAGCGGAGTCACCCATCGGTGAGGAGGAGTCGACCGCCTTCGGCGGTGGGTTCCTCCTCACCGGTGCGTGAACGTTGCAAAAAATGTTCTTGCTGGGAAAAAATTTCTTTTGCAGAAAGTGAAAAAATTTGGCAGTTTGATTTTTTCCCATAAACCTAACTAAGGGACGCACGCACAGAAAGACACACTAGTCTGTTGATACTATTTTTACGGATGGCGAAAATGGTACTATCCTATTTTTATTTCGTATTGAAGGTCTACGAGGGTGCGGCAGGATTCAAGCTGATGCTTCGCTCAATCGAACTCACGGCGAAGGACGCTTACATGGACGACGAATTGGTACGTGGAATATAGCTTTGGGCTTCAGAACGTTAACCCGTCACGATCGTGTTTCAGGAACTGAAGTACTGGGGAGCGGATGCGGGAGGAAGCGGCGATGCTATGGAAAGGGACGTGGACGAATGCGAAGAGATGGATGCTGTGCCGAGGTACTCCATCCACCAATTACAATAGCACAGGGGGGTCAAGCATGGCGCGAGACCTGCCGGGTCTACGTTTGAGAGGCCTCGCTCTTTGCAGCCATGGCGCAGTGGTAACATGTTGGCCAAGGGCACGAAAGGTTCGCGGTTCGATCCCGCTCCGGGTCAATGTTTTGTTTTCTTTGCAAACTGTTCTACATGTCGCCTGGACTGGCGGTACTCAATAGAAAAAGTTTATTTCAACATTACGACCGACAATGATGCTCATATCTGTTGTCCAAGTGCATCTTTCGAGCCTGTTTTTCCGCGCCAATGACTACTCCTCCCAGGGATCGCTTCAGATCGTTTTGCGTTGTACTAGAAAGTTGTAGGGGACAAAATTCTGCTCCGGAAAATTCCAATGCATTTTTCATTTAGGCCCTTAATAAGGCTGGGCTGTCGTGGTAGAACACTTTGGCTGGCGGCGATTATCGATTGTCTGGGCGAGACTCATCGATTACTTTGGCGGCGCCGCCCTTTCGCTGGGGCTGACCCCCCCCCGTGTGGCTGGAGAACAATGGGCAGAGTCTGGGTCTCCGTCCACTCTGTCTGGATCAGACGGTGGTCTGTCTGGAAAATGGTTTTCTCATCATATTGTGAGAAAGAATAAAGATACAAAGGCAATTTTGTGCCCAAAAGAAAGATCGTTTCAAGACCAACGTTTTGAATACTTATTTCATATTGCGAAGTTATTTCTGCGGCCTCATATGCGCAAGAAAGTTTCGGAGATCCTTAGAAAGTTAATACCGCTCCAGGGTTTCAATAAAAGTGCTATATATCATACATCAAAATGAAGCTAAGAGCATTTGGAACATCCCAACGTAGAGATATTTCTAAAAAAGTGATTTGTTCAAAAGTTATAGCCATTTATAGCACGGAAATTTGCATATCTCGCGCATCTTCGGAAATACTAAAAATATCGCTACGTAGAAAAAAGAGCATAATACTCCACAGTGAAAGAGCATAATACTCCACAGTGTAAGATAGTAATACAATACTATTTTGGACCCTACTAGAAACATGTACCGTACCCTGGTAGAAACACGTATCATATGATAAAGTGTGAAAACACACAGCAACATGTGCTCAAAAATAATGGTTGTGGCCAGCCGCTTAACATTTTAAAATAAATATAACCTTTATCATCATCAACCCTGCTTAGAAAAACCGATATGTTCTGATTCCCACTCCCAGACAATCTCAATGACTGACGGTACTCGCACGTGCCTCCTCAATACGCGTTTTATGCCCAGGGTGATTCAGCTGGTCATGAAACGGGCTCGAGGCGGTAGATCAAAAGCTAGCGTAGTTCGTCACTGGGGTTGTCCGGGCGTGGAGATTCAGAACCTCTCGGGTTCCCTACAATCGAAGCAAGTATCGAACAATGAGAAGTCAGAAACATGTATCGGACCTAGGGATGTTTTTGGCTGCATCAAAAAGGCGGCCAAGGGACCACCTAACCGAGCTCGGTGACGACCACGGACCTCGCCATCATGTTCGCCACTATCATTTACCCCCAAAAACTCATTTTGACCACTTTTTGACGAGCTCCGCTACGAGCGCCTTAACGGGCTCGGCGACGACCGCCGACCTTGCCGTCATGCTCGCCGTCGTCGGTTACCTCCAGAAACTCATTCCCAACACTTTCTGACGACCTCCGCTTCGAGCGCCTTAACGGGCTCGGTGACGTCCATGACCTCGGCGATGTCCAACGACATCGCCATCGTGGTCGCCACCGTCGGTTACCCCTAGAAACTCATTTGCAACACTTTCTGACGATCTCCGCTACGAACACTTAAACGGGCTCGGTGACGACCATGACCAACACTTAAACGGGCTCGGTGACGACCATGGTCCAACGACATCCCCATTGTACGTGAAAGACTCACTGGGGTCCCCCCTTACATGAAAACTACCCTCCGCCTTTTCCGAAAAAATCATAAGGGTATGAAAGTCTCCGCCCTCCGCCAAGTCTCCGCCTTTTACCCCGTCCCTTCTAAAGAACTATCCGCATTTCCTATTCGCAGGTGTTCAGGAGCATTCCCATGATACCAATTCGCTGGTGTAACTCAAAATATGTGCTGCTTTCATTCTTGGAACTAATCTGAGCTTCTCCATCTCTCAAATAAGATCATATCGATCTCAGATCTGGTTAATAGCCAAAATAAAACTGCATAGTTACGAAGCTATAAAGTCATTTTATCGAACAGTATTTAATCGAAAACAACACTTGATTGATTGGTCTATTGTTTCTCGATGTTTTTGGATTTCTGCTTTCTTGGCTTATTTCTGCATTGCAGAATCGATTAAACCACTTGATGAGTTTAGAATCATTAAGCTGCAGATCGCTTCTTGTCTCCAGATCGATCTAAGAGCTGGCAAATCGGCAAAAACAATAAAAGATTGTTACGATGTTTAGTGAATATTCGTCATTTGCCGAACGGAAAGATCTCGAAACTTGCACGATTTACTGGTCCTCTGTTTTATCGATTCTTTTTTGGATTTATGTTAGATTGGCTTCTGTGCTTCAGAAACGACGGAACCGCGTCATGTCTCTAAACTTCGAGGAAGCCCCGTATGTAGCTGTCGTCGAAAGTCAGTATCTCGGCTCCGTCTGCTCCTCTTGTCTCGAAAGGTTAGTTGGTCTCTTTTGAAAGTCCCACTTCATTTATTGCCATAAAACTGGATTTAGTCTCATGATAAATGTTATTAAGGAAGCCCTCTGTACGACTTTTGGAATGCCAGGGTTGCTCGGTCCTTCGCTACTGCGACCGGAAGTGCATGAGAGATGACTCGAGTATCCACGAGGTTACATTCTTTACATTCTTTGCATTCTTGGAACATTCCCTCTATGTCGCTATTGGTTCAATACAGAGGGAATGTGCGGGCCTGAAGTTAGCTTGCGATCTCAACGGTGGGAGCGAACCCTCTGCTCTCGTCCGCATCCTGTGGAGATTGATCGTCAGGTAAGATTTAAAAGTAAACAAATTACAGTTTAACATGCTAATCAAGACGATTTTTGTTTTCAAGTCTGGACAATTCAGGTACCGCATCGGAGACCGAAGCACTCGAGACCCTCGCACTGATCGCTCCTTCGATGATCTCAAGAGCCGTAAGTATGATTCCCATCACAAGTTTTCGCTTACCATTCTGCACGGAGCTTTCATTTCCCTTCAGACTACGACGAAATAGCTGCAGACGTCGATCACAAGGCGGAACTCGATAAGATGGAAAAACTTTTCGGGCCGATTCTTGAATCTGCCAGATTTGTTATGACCAGAGAAGAGCTGACTACTTTCTACGGAAAGGTACGATTTGTTTCGAAAAATGTTTTCACTCCTTCTGTGTCTTCCAATTAATTGTATCCAAAAGAATTTTTCACAATTATCACATTCTGTGTACATTTAACAACGATTTCTCACATTGTCAGGTGCTGATTAACCGATGTACGGTAGATCCCGAAGGTCTCGCGATCGCCACTGCTATCTATCTCGGGTACGTTGGACAAAAAGATTCAGCAGTGCTGGAAATGTGTGTCGTCTGAATTTTAAAGAAGTTTAGAGACAGTAACCACGTTTTTGATCGAAAACATGGGAACGATAGCTCTGGATTAAACACGGAATTCCCTGACGGGAAGGATTTATCTGCGTCTCTGGTATTTTATATTACCCAGTAGATCTTGCAAAATACCAGACCTAGAAGCAACGAGTCCATTCATGTAAACTAACAGTAGATGGGAATTATTACGTAAACATCATGATCCAACGTAACTAATTCATACTATATTTCAGTTGCTCGGGGCTTGATCATTCGTGTGCGCCAGATGCTTTCATGCGATTTCGTGGCAGCACCGCCATCATTCGAACGAGGGCCAAGGGAGTGGCATTCAAGGATGTGAGAAAACAAGTTGCATTTTCTTCTGCTACAGCTTGACGTCATTTATGCGCTCATTGGATTCACTTGCAGCTAAAAATCTCGTACACCGATTTACTCCAGCCATCGGATGTGAGGAAAGCTAAGCTCCTCAAGAACTACTTCTTCAACTGCGAATATACTGCCTGCATGGATACGCAGAAAGTTAATTGGATATTCTTTTCATTATCGTACATCTTCTGCACAGGACGGAATCACCAGCTAAACGGCAGCGGAAGAATCAGCGCAAAATCAAGTGTAGTCGCTGTTTGGCTGTGAGCGTCGTCGGTGTGAACATGGTATTTCTTTCTTTGAAAGTTATCAAGCGACAATACGATTACAATTAGCTAATAAATATTCAAGTTGATTGTATTATTATAAATGCACGTGAGTCTTTGAACCAATTCCAGGTCATAGAAGCGGAAAGCGAAATTGACGAGCAACTCGCAAGGGTAGCTGCAGCGGGGAAAAAGCAAAGTAAGTACCATTCATCGGGACGGTAATATACGAGTTCCAAACGCGTCATAAACGTTATGCCCGAACTTTTCTCTGTCCTTTAATAACGATGTATGTGTCTACAAAAAGGGTTACGGTAGGTTTGGGCAACTGAAAAGCAAGTTTGAACTGATTCCGTCATGTAGATGCAAAGTGCATCTGCATCCATGAAATAATAGTTGAGTCTACAAAAGTTTTTCGGTAGTGTTGGGATACTATATCACAAGTTTGAGCCGATTCCGTAAATTGCTGTAGATGCAGATTAGGAATTCTATTCCCCAGTCGCGGGTTACGGTAGAAGTTGCTTCGGGACCCAAAGGCGTTTGGCCAAGGTCCCAGGTCTTGCGAACAGTTTCCGTAAATTAGTGAAGATACACTTTTTATCTACAGCCGTGGATTAGATATTCGATTCCCCGGTCGCGGGTTACGGTAGAAATTGCTTCGGGACCCAAAGGCGTTCGGTCAAGGTCCCAGGTCTTGTGGACCGATCCCGAAAATTAGTGTAAATACACTTTTAATCTACAGCCGTGGATTAGATATTCTATTCCCCGGTCGCGGGTTACGGTAGAAGTTACTTCGAGACCTAATGTCGTTTGGTCATGGCCCCAGGTCTTGTAAACCGTTTTCATAAATTAGTGTAGATACACTTTTACCTACGGCCGGCCGTCAGATAGGTATTCTATTCCCCAGTCGCAGGTTACGATAGAAGTTGTCTCGGGACCCGAAGTACTTTGGTCAAAGTCCCGAGGTTCTAGTACCACTCCTGTTACAGACAGACAGAGGGACATCGTCTTTTATATTGTAGTAGATATGTTCCTGGTATTCAGCGGTATATCCGATAACCATAAGATATGTTTGTTTCCTAGCTTCGTTTCGCTGGGAGCATTTCGAATAATTTTTTGGTGAGTGCATTTAGTTTAATTTTTCATTTAGATGACGTCTTGGAGCAATGCATTGCCCTCTACAAGAAGCACGAATCTCTTCTCTCTCACCTCAATCTTAAGCTCGCAACTTTGGCCATGAGGTATATTTCTCATCCTATTCGGTTAACCTGTGTAATAACTCGACCACCTATTATTGCTTTCAGGACTTTAGGGACAGGTCATCCTGGTAGAGCTTGAAAGTTCGGAAATTTATTCATTCGAAATCACTCACTATGTAATCTTATCTTGGATGGAAGCCTTTAATTTTTCATTCATTAAACGTGGTAGAACCTGAAGTACCTACTATTCAGAATCGTCGATATCTCCTACACTCTCGTGCCTCCGCCGAAGCACACTGCTGACTACGCTTACAAGATTGCTCCCGCATTCAAGTGGGTTAAAAAGTCATCCTATTGAGTGTTAACCTTGTTTTGCGATCGACATTCTGCAGTGATAGAATTATTGTAAACGATGTCGTTTTCTGTTCAGGCGCCTCCTGCCCGCTGGCACAACACAGCTGGCTGAAGTGATGAGGATTGTGATGTGCGGTGCGATCACTCGAATCCCGCCATGTCCCAGAGCTCTCGGCACTGTGAAGGAGGCACAGTACTCTTTTCAAATTTCTGTGATATAAGACACGCTCTACTAAAAAGTCCGGTGTAGTAAACTTCTCCTGCCTGTAAAGTACACTCTTGCGTGCAGGGAGTGCGCTTTACGGGCAGGTGACATTTACTATACCAGACTTTTTAGTTGAGCGCACCTTATATTTCCAAAATACAATTATCAGGAATCCTCGAGCCATCTATTTTTTTTATTTCGATTTGTGACGCACACATACAGTACACTCGCTTTCGAATCTCTGTGGAAAAAACCTGATTCGTCATGGTTTTCGGATGAAATGTTGATATCGGCCATAAATTGTTGGTTACTGATAGTAAGAGACTCGGGTCGGGAAATTTCGATTTGGAATTGTTGCGTCCTGGTTAGAAATTGTAGGGAGGGTTGGGAGGAGGAATTCGGATAATTTTTCTGCTGCAGTATCGTGCGCTGCTATCCCTCGCTCTCGGGGAAAGTCACCCGTCCACCGTGTCACTCACTGATCGCGTCACTCACTACAGCAACGCAATCCAGAATTCCAAGAAGTGCAGTAAGTCGATCAAGTACGATCATTAAGATAGAAATATTCAAAAGTTCATATTTGAAAATTTCGGAATTTCCCGTCTTTAGGTATTCGATGTTATTCGCTTATGAATTGATTCAATGAATGGCCTTGTGTTTTTACTTCGCCTTTTCGCAGAGTTGTTCACATTTTATATTATTTGCTTTCGTTCTGCGAGATAAAGCCAATCATGTGCCAACTATTTTGAAACTTTTTATTCGTCATAAATGTGCAAAAATATATATATCTGCTTCATATTTGGTTCTTCATCTTATAGCAAAATGGGGTGGCTACGTATCACGTGAAGTCTGGTAATTCGTGGAGCACATGACAACTGAATGTCACCATACGATAAGTTTTTGTTTATCTACTGATTGGAATTGTCTGAGAACCGTCAATTAGAAAACCCACGATTATTATTACGATGTTTACCTTCTAGTGGTCATCTGACGATCCGTTCGTACTCGAAAATTAAACTTGATAGGAACCATCATGAGTGTAATCGTCGAAGAGGAGCCGTACGTTGCAGTTGTCAGGAATGGGTTTCTCGACTCGGTTTGCTCTTCTTGTTTCACGGTGTTAGTTTGTCTTGCTTCGTGACTGAAAACTAAACTAGTTTGTTTGAGAGTCTTTACTCCGTAAGGATCATCCTTTTAGAAAGTCGCGGAACTCTACTGCCATGAAAATGTATAATTTTTTGTTTAGGAAGAATCCAAGAACTCTGCAGCGATGTTCGAGTTGCAACGTACTTCATTACTGCAGCCCCGTATGCAAGAAAAAGGATAGGAAGCTTCATAAGGTTGAGTTCTCGGAACATTCATTTTACATCTCATTTTCACCCGCATAGGATGAATGCTATGGAATCAAACTCTGCAATGGTGTTCCGGACGTACTTTACCGGACACTATGGAGGATTATCACCAGGTAAAATCATGATATTCTTTGCTTCAACTTGATTGATGGTTATTACCAGGAAATATTTAATTTATATTTCAACTTAACGGAATGTTGCTGCAGCCAAAGACATTCAATTTTCGCTTATTTTGGTTTGCTGGGTTGGTATATTCACTCCGAACTGCAGGCACCGGCGCGGCGATAGCACGAATGTGCGCTCCTTCAACGGCCGTTGCTTCAATGATCTCATGGACCGTAAGTTTAATTCCATTCACAGTAATCTCATTTAGAATATATTCTAGCCTTTATATAGTAGTATATTCCCGTTCAGATTACGAGGAAATTTCGCAAGATAAGGACCGAATGAAGGACGTGGTAAATGCGATAAAGTTGTGCTCTCTCGTGTTTACTTCCGGACCTGTAATCTCCGAAGAGGAGCTGATTCGCTTCTATGGACGGGTATGCTGTTGTCTGTCATATAAAACATCTTATACACTTTACATTTTTTTACTCTAACAATAAGTGTGAACATAATCTTTTATTTAGATTGTCATCAACCAATTCGGAATTTCGTCTGATGGAGTCGGTATCGGGAATGGTGTCTACCTCGGGTTCGTATTGAATCTGGCACTGCTATAGAGTTGCTTTCACTAAAAGTGCGCAAACCCGTGTTGACGCACTTCCTGTCGACGCAACTCTAGAAGTTCCGGGAATCTTCCCCTGCTCAGCAGATTTTGTAAACTTCCAGAGCACAGAATATCGGCCTTTGCAACAACTTCAAATCTTAAACTGTTCTATTTCAGTTGTTGTGCACTCGATCACTCATGTTCGCCAACTGCTTTCATGCGGTATCGGGGTTGCACGGCTATTCTACGGTCACCCGAACCCGGAATCGTCTTCAATGATAGCGTATATTAGTGGTTACCTCGAGATTCGATATAACAATTCTCTATGCGTAGACGCCTTTATCTTTAATTCTTATGCCATTCTTAATCGTCAATTGAGAGGATAGCTGCACAGAAAACAATTATTTGAATTCCTTATTCGTTTGCAGCTGAAGGTTACGTACACCGAGCTGCTTGAGCCATCCGCAGTGAGGAAAGCCTATCTCCTGAAGAACTACTATTTCAACTGCGAGTGTACTGCCTGCATGGATACGCTGAGGGTGAATTTAATAATGTTTTTATTTTATTCAACTTCTGTGTAGGACGGATACACTCGCTCGATTCGCTGCAAGAAGTGCAGTGACGGTGTCTGTCTCGAACCGGAGAAGAAGAAGAGGAAGAAGAAGCCCGTACTCAAGTGTGAAGCATGTTCGGCTGTAAGCGACGTCGGGTTCAACGAGGTATTTTACTTTACTCGAAGGAATGTCAACCGTTTACTATGTCATGATGTACTTCGGGTTTTAGGAGGTTTATTTTTACTTATGAACGTTTTTGAACCAATGGCGGCTATATTCCGAAGTGTGTGCATGGTGGATATTATCAAAATGATTTCCAGGTGGTGTCTGCCGAACAGGAGATTGCCGCACAACTTGACCGTGTGGATGCAAACCAAGACGCATTAATAGGTACATATGTATAAAATGATGTGTGCGATAAACTTTGAAAGACTAGGCATGTTCATGTAAAACGCCTTGTTGTTCTACAACATTCAACTTTTTCCGGTATTATTTATTTGAAATTTTCAACGTAGTATTATTGGGGGAGGGTAAGGGGGTGTGCTATCATTGTTTGCTGATGCCACGGAGACAAATATGGCATTTTTGCCATGGACATTAATTTTGGTTCGTTCAGATGGTGCCGCGGACTCCGATCTCTTCTTGAAGCAGTGCCTTGCGCTGTACAAGAAACACGGACCTCTTTTCTCTCACCTCAATCTCAAGTTCGCTACCCTGGCCAGAAGGTAAGCATCTTTTTAAAACTTTCTAAACAAATGGTTACGAATTCGCGTTATTTTATCTATAGAAGCACAATCTGTTCCTTTTTGCATTCCACCCAGCTGGTATACACTCCCTTCTCCAAGTCACGAAATCTTCAATGTCCAAGATTTTCCAGTTTTGAGTGGTAACGAAGAGAATAGACATAAATTTTGTATGGGTGCGCTCATGTATAAAGGAGGCATGAAGGGAGGTGCCGCAGGTACGAACGGTGAAATGAAGTCCTTTGTATTCCATCCGAGAGTAATTGAACGCCCTCGAAAGCGAACCAACGCAGCCAACGCTCCCGACAAGTATACAATTCGGAAATTTCAGAATCGTCGAGCTGTCGCTTATTGGCGACCCAGAATCCGCGTACGCGGCAGAATACGCCGAGAAGATTGCACCCGCATATAAGTGAGTCCAAGAGGTTATCCAATAATATCAGGCAATTCTCATGTAATTCAATATGTGTACATTTTTCCCGTTCAGACGCTTCCTGTCACCGGGTAGTGGTGATCTGGCTGATGCTCTATACATCGCTGCCCGTGGTGCCATGACCATTGATCCGCCGAGTCGAAAGGCGTTCGAAATGGCCCAAGAGGTACTACATATTTTTCATACTCCTCGCTTTCTATGTTTTCAATCCGGAAGAGGAGTTTCTGCTATGGCAACTAGTCTTCATTGGGGTTCTACTATAATAATGAAATTCGGATCTGAAATACCGATTCAGAATTGATGTAACATCGGAATTTTGAAAGCTAGGAGCAAGGCTGTGGGCCAATTTCTCTTCGCACTATAGGCTCGTGATGCCTGCAACCTCGCGCGAGGGCCACTCCATCCGACCGCCGTGCATACCAAGGAAATAGTTAAAATGTATGAGCGCTATTTTGCCCAATACTGTGGATGAAAATTAACGGAAACATTCTCCTACATTCACCTCATTCTCCTACATCTCAAGTTCGTCGTGTACATAGAAAGTTGCTGTTGTCTGTTACACGTTGTTATCAGCTGCTAAATATTGTTTCTGTTTTTGCACATAATGCCAAGATAAAGCCAATCACATGCCAACTATTTTCAAACTTTTATTCGTCATAAATCTGCAAACAATATTTTGCTTCCTATTTGGTTCTCCATCTTATCGCAAAATGGGTGGACAATGTTGCAACATCTACGTATCACGTTAAATCTTGTGCTTCGTGACACACAAGACAAATGAATGTCACCTTACGATATCTTCTGCACAACTCTACAATCAGGTGAGGGGGGAAAGGAATAAATCAACTGTCGGAATGTTCGCGTGCAACAAGTACCTCTACTGGACAGCGGGGTGGATGAGCAAGGACCTGGAGAAATGGAAGCAGAGCTGGGGGGAAGACTCCATCCATGGACTAGAAACGAACAGGTATTCTCTGCAGTCGAGTGTGGGATGCAGAGAGGAATAAAAAAGGAAAGTGAATGTCATAGCCATGAAAACAACCTGTAAACACAAGCTGGTGTGTAAGAATAAGAGGGAAATGACGGTAATCCTACACGGGAGCGAGGGGCAGCATAGACAGATCATGGGAGCCTATCGATTGAAAAGGTAGATCATGAGGTCCTATCGATTGAAAAAAACGTTTAATCACTTAATCCTTCTTCATGCGCGTGGTCGTCATGCGGTAGATAATGCTGTCCCTTCCGGGGTCCATGGTCCAGAGTCCGACGCCAATGTACAGGATGGCAAGAGCCAGAATAATGACGAGGCCTGGAAAGCATTCATGATATTCGGATTAATCCTCGAATTATCGATTACACTCCATTGATTGGTGCAGTAATCGATAATTACCTGCGATGATGGCAAAGGTGGCGGGGTAGTCGACGGCGGAGAAGACGGAGACGTTGTACTTCTTGCGAGCAGCCATCACGGGTCCGTCTTTGTCCTATAAAAAATAGGATGAATATTTCGCAGAAATAAAATAAGTACAAAAATCGATCGTACATCGGCTCTCTTCCTCCTGGCGATTTCCTTCTCCCACTGAATGAGCTCGATGACGACGTTGTTCTCGCCGTAGGCGGCGCGGGTGGCAGCGGAGAGCTGAAAAGGTGTCATTTCATTTGAGTATTGAATTAATCCCGAAACGAAAACCTCCGATTGGAGGATACTGTACCTGATTGAGGACGTAGGTAAGATCGGACGGAGCTGCCTGATCGGCGTGGAGGATCTCGACGTGGAAGACGGCGGGGCCGGACTTCTGCAGGGGGGACAGGTTAAAGTTTGACCCAGCAAACCGCGCTGCTCCAATTCCGCTACCGTACCTTGGAGAGTCGTTCGGCGTTGTCCTTGATGGCAGATGCAACACGGAGAGCAGCCGTCAGCTCAGCCTCCACGTCTCCCTTTGACTTCAGCTTGGATGAGTCCACCTGGAGGGCATTATTGATTAAATGTGCTGGAAAAATTATTGATTGAATTATTTCCGACTCTGATATCCATGCACCCTCCCTTTCACCTTCTGCTCGCTGATTTCCCTCTTCATCTCCTCGTCTCCGACGAGCTTCGTCCCGACGGACGACAGCAGGACGGCGGAGTCAGCGAACTCGGTGAGCTGCTTCTGCAAAGGGAGAACATTCCAGATACGCACTTCACTTGCGTCAGGACACCCCAACGGCGCCAATGATCTCTCCTCACCTGAACGGCTCGCTCCCATGGGGCGGCACGGCCAGTGAGGGCGATGTCGGATCCGGAGACTTCCACTTCGCCAGAGAGGCCGAGGAGCTGGAACAGATCAATTTATATTTATTAACTTTGTACAACATAGATCCTTTTTAGTTCCATTAATGTTCCCGACAAAATACAAAACAAAAAAGTTTATTAAATAAACCTCGAGGACAACGAGAGCCTTGGGCTGCGCGAAGAGCGACGTCTCCACCGGGAGTTCCGAAGAAGACAGTCCAAGGATGGCAGAGTTCAGCTGAAATAACCACTTTTGAGTCAAGCAAGCATCAAGGCGAGTGTGAAGTGTGCTGGCGCAAAACAAGTAAAACGCACCTCGGCAATCTTCTCGCCGGCGATGGCCTTTCCTTCCGTGACGGAGATGGACGAGGGGACGGGGGAGACGAGTGTCAGCGTGGAGGAAGTTGCCACTCCTGAACAAGAAATAACCTTTCTTTTTCGATTTTTCCTGATGCTATCTGCCGACCGTAAATCAACGTTATTTTCTCCACGTAGTGATAAGATAACCAACCTGCGAGAGCCGCCAACAGCAGAAACCTCAACGGGACTGCCATCTGCAATGAATTCTTCTACGACAATTCTTAGGATAATATTTTTGCATAATATAATACAAGGCGAAAATGACAGATAACCCCTCGTCTCGAGAGGGCCCGGCTCATGGCAACGGGTTGGTTATTGAAAAAGTTGAGTAATATTTAGTCACGCGCTTTACTCGTCTGATACACTGAACAAATGCGAAGGAAGCAAATTGTAAATAACAACAAAGATTGAAGGCAACAAATCGAAAACAGAAAACAATTTCTAAAGTTCTAGCTATTTTGCACGGTGAGAGTGGGAGAGATCGATAATGCTAAAATGGGGGATCACAGGTCTACCACATGCTCCGCGTGACGCCCGACAGCTGCGAGTGATCGGCAAACTTGCGGAAGAGATGCCTGGAATGGTGTAGAGGTGAATCGCACATTTCCGACAATTGGTGAAATGCACCAGTGCACCGACCAACCTGTTGACGCGGTACTTCTTGATCTTTCCCCTCTGGCGTCCAGTGAACATGCACATGTTGAGGATGAGGCGGGGACGGCTGAATGGAATTATTATTTACTCGAAATAATATACGTTAGTTATAAAATAAATAAGAACGCGCATTATGAGCCTATAAATGAAGTTCCAAAGTTGAAAGCACTCAATAGAGTGAAACCTAATGCAAGACTTCCATAGGCAGTAAATAAAGGAGTGAGGAAAAAATTGTCCGTAAATAATAGACTTGTTTTAGACTTCGATAACACACACCTGTACTTGGGCATGTTATGGAGATCCTCAGCGGCTGCATCTCGAATGGCCTGCGGCAGGACGGTATTGCTCTTGAGGGCCTTCAGCCGCATCCGCTGAGGTCCGTGCTCTTCCAGGACTTCTCGACGGCTGAACAGAGGGTGCGTCAGCACCAATTGCGAGTCAGACTGGCTCACTTGACGTCACGGAGCTGACGCCATGTTGCCCAGAACGTCATCCTCTTGCCCTTCTTCCACCATTCGCGTTCAACGTAGAAGGGATATTGATCCATCCTGAGATATATCAATATACTAAAAATTAAAATAAATAAATTACTTGAGGGCCTTGATAGCCTCCAAATTGTAGTTCATCCTCTGCAGGAGCTGCGTGTTGTCACTTTCCTCCGCAGCCGACGTCTCTTCCACGATTTCCGCTGCAAAGAATCCGTTTAAATTTTCGCCTCTTATGAGCCATCGAGTTCACATAGCACCAGTAATGTGTCAACGATTTGCACCTTACCTGCAACGGGGACCTTTGGAATGGAGGCAGCGGCGGCTGACGCAGCATCGGTGCTCGACGCCCGCAGCCACCCCGTGCATGACGCACGCAGCGTACTCAACGCCCGCAGCATCGACTGCAAAAGGGATGGCTCAAATGCTGTGAGCTGGCGCAATAAAGGTAAAAGTACTTACGGCTGTCTTCCTCTAGCTGCCGAAAGGTCGGGTCCTCCTCGATGCTGAACAAGCTCAGATTACAACAGATAAGAGTAGTGAATTGTCGAAAAGTGTATAGCACAAAGATACAAGTATCGCAACCGTCACTGACGGAAATTTTCGAGCAAAAAATAAAATTCGTGATAAGATACGGTACTTTATGCTCAATTTATATTATCTTTTTGTGGAAATATGACGAAAAATGAATGGGTGATTCCTCATTCCTTCTCTCCTATCAGTAAGACCAATGACGGAATATCGATCGGTTGCACTATAGATAAGAAAGTGAAGAGGGAGTGGAAGCAAGAGCTGTCTCCTAAACGTCGTCTAGCTGCACGGGGGGAGAAAAGGAAGGAAAGCTCATGGAAGTGTATCACACATTGGAATGGGGGGGGGAGGCTGCCAAGGACAGGGAAAAACTTCTTGGCAAATTGCCAGTCCTGATGAGAGCTGAAAATGTGGCATTCCCATTTCTGGCAATGTTCCAAGAAATGATTCCCAGTCCTTTAAATCTACCGATACAAACTATTACTAGGGGTCAAGGCACGAGAATGTGTTCAAAAACACCGATATTGCTGGGGGGTGAAGAGTTGCACAAGTAATTCATTACGTACCAATTATGAGTAAAAGAAGTTGGGGCAATTAATTAGAGCGGAATAGTACAGGAAGCGAATATTAGGCCTCAACGAGGAGAAGAAAAGCTAGCGTGGCGAGTGGAAGTGAAAAGAGTACGAGCAACCCGAACAGTTTGTCTGCCTATGCACCGGGAGTTAAAAGCGAAAGTTATACCGGAGAGCGCGCGAGATAGTTCTTTCTATCACCTGACCAAGGAAAACATTGCAAAAATTAACTAATAAGTAGCGAGGCTCGAGGGGGAAAGGGGGGAAAATAGCTCAAATTATTTATTATTTAAATTTCGCGCGACGTCGAGAAGAAGGTGCTCTGGCCTGCAACTACCAGGGATATTTCATGATTAAAACTAGAAAAAAATTAGAATAACAATAAAGCCAATCTAAAGGTCGCAAGTACCTGTCTTGACGGGCTTGGCTCGATTGACCATGACCTTGATGCAGCCATTGAGGTCGGCCGAGATGATGACGTCACCCTGCGGTAGGAGCGATGCAACGGAATGTTCCGCTGCCCATGCTGCCGCCGAGGCGGAGCGGTACGCTGAAAATCGATCGATACAATAGTCCCCCTTAAGAGTACGCAGACGACGAAGGATACAAAATAATCAATATAATAATTTATATTAATATCTCACCATCAGCCCCCTTCCTCTTGGCACTCTCCATGCGTGCGAGGGCGTGGATGAAAAGAGCCGGCTTGGGGGCGAAACAGGCCACGCTCACGGGGACATCGTGCGTCCGCACGCGCTCCCACTGCGCGTTGCGGTCCTGAAGGGAAGATAATTTAAATCGATAAAATGCGCGGGGATTACGGTACCTTCCTCACGGAGAGCGAGGTCGGAAGGTCGCCGGTCCTCCAGATGTACACGAATCGATCCTCGCTACCACACACAATGTGCTTGCCGTCGGGCGAGAAAGCGGCCCGTATCTGACTCCGTTCGTTCTGGGCCCCCTGCAGTGATAATTATTAATTTTCTATTTTATCCCATTTGCAACCTTTCTTGACTACGAAGATACAATCTGTAAAGAAGTCGACGGAATAATAAAAAAATACCTTGAACTTGCAGGAGATGCTCTTATCCCGCAAGTCGTACATGCGAATGCGCGAATCGTTCGAAGTCACGAGCAACTTGTCGCCGTGTACGGAGAGGCCGGTGACCTGCAGAACATCCCGTTTATATTTCACACAACAGATGCGTCAACGCTCTGACGCAGTCACGGTGCTCACCTTGTGTCCTCGCGCATTCTTGCCGCGCTGTGAGCGGACGTCTATGACGGTGTGGTACTTGAGCTGCTGCAAACAATCATTTGCATTAGTCACGGGAAGTGCGCAAGCTTGGCGCAGATCATTCTCCTTACATCAGTGCTGTAAAAGTAGCATTTGCCGTTGTACGTCCCGATGACGACAAACTTTCCGCTCTTCGCAAAAGTCAGTGCCGTAATGAACTTGACGCCGACTTCGTTCCAAACGGCGACCTGTAAAAATATAATTTAATAAAAATAAAAATAATTAAATTAAAAAATAATTAAATAAATTAAAATAAATATTATCCGCCCTACCTTCTTATCCGGAATGTGCCACATGCGCAGCTTTCCATCGAGCGATCCAGAAAGGAAGTATCGATCGTCCTTCGGCAGGAACGACACGCACGTCACAAAGTCGAGGTGCGTAAAGCAACACAGGCACTCCGATCTGAAGGGGGGAACAAAATAAACGTTGTTGCGTCCCGGCACGAATGTCCTCGACAAGTTGGCAAGGTGCCAATACGCTAACCTGGATAGATGCCACAACTTCACGGTGCGGTCCATTCCCGAGGAGAGGACAAAGTAGTTCTTGGACCACGACAAATCGAGCACGTCAGCTGTGTGGCCTTTGAAGATGACGAAGGGCTTGGCAGCAAAGAGCGTCGGGTCCCCGTCCTCACTCGAGCCCCCATCCACGCTGCCACCTGGAAGGCACCCAATGTTCGTCAACCCCCCTTGACGCCGATCGTTCTCACTCGATGAGGGCGGCTTGATACTGCTGGCCAGGTCGCTGTCGAGGTCTGCCATCGTCCGTTCGAATGCATCAAAAGAGCCAACGGAAGAAGAGGCGGAACCGCGCTTCTGCTGGTATCTAGAGAGGGATACGGTACAATGCCGGATCAATCGATAGAGGTTTATCGATTATCGATCAATCGATTGATAATCGATCAAGAGGTCAGGCTCGCACCTCTCTCTCATGTCCGTGAAGTACTTGAGAGCACTGCGCACGCACCACACCCGCACGATGGCATCCTGTCCTGCGGTGGCCATGAGTCTGCAATCGAGGGGGGGGGGATACAGTAACTGACGCAAAATTAGTGTTGACGCACAATGAGTGTTTGACGTACCTGCCACAGATGGAGAACTTGACACACCAGATGGAGCCAGTGTGCTCGTTGCTTATCTCCTGCACCACTCGGAGGTCAGCAAAGTCGAAGGGTCCCTTCTTGGCTTTGCGAGGACGGACTATTCCCGCTTGGGGGGTAGTCGATCGGCCGGCTACAGAGACCGAATCCGCCATGGAGGGCTCGTCCATCTCGCTCTGGAATATACAGGGATTGGCGCACATTTAGTGCTGACTCACATCCTTATCGCTTTCGATAAAAGATTATTTAAAAATAATTAAATAAATGCATATTTCGCTCTGATATTACCAAATAACGGTTGACGCAGACGCAGTACTGACTCACATCGCTCTCGCTGAGGTCACTCTCCGGGACGGCCTTGTTGTTGGCGCCACCGCTGTGCAGTGCCGAGCGCGCTCGACTGATCATGCCGCGGAAGATGCCAGATGCAATCTCCTTCACTGCCGATCCAGCGTGGGAGAGTGTCGAGCCCGCGATGGAATGGGAATCTTCCGAGCGCTCCCTGCAACAAAGGTAGGCTTATTTGACCTACAGTACCCAACAAACAAGGAGTCGGCCAGAATTAACTTTGGCAAAAAAATATCCCATTTCCATTGTATTCATGAAAAAATCGCTAATAATGGGTGAATGGAATTAGTACTATGAGGATATTTATTTTTAGTCTCGCTTGCATTATTTTGCACTTTTCGTGCATTCAATGAGAAAAGAATAAAATATGACAAGAATAAATTTATTATTATTTTAAATTTATTTATACCTGGCTCCTCCCTCGCTTCCCAGAGAATTGTGTCCCTTCATGCTCATGCGCCGTTCGACATCGCGCGTTATGGGATCGTACGATGCGTCCGCCTGGATAATAAATTCTTAATTCATCGTCTAATTTTCGATTAAAAATTACTAATTCACTATTTTTCTTCTTTAATCTCAAATTCCCGATCTTTAAGCCTCCTCACATCGGTGGGGCTGAGTCGTAATCTCGAGTGTATGCGGGCGGCGCTGGTCTCGGGGTCGTCGTCCGCCTCCACCGTCACGGTCCGTCCAATGAGGCCGAGACCGACAGTGAGGCCACTCGCGCGACCTTCCGGGTGCGTGTGCTCCGGGGATTCGTTCTGAGAGAGAATATATATTTTTAATAATATTAAATATAAATATTAGGAAACTTAAAAAAAATTAACTAACCACAACACTAAGCGCATCACGATCCCTCATCCCTCCGCGTCCTCCCTTGGTCTCCTTCTCGTCGCCTCGTTTCCCATCGTCCCTTCGGTGATGGGAGCGACGGCCTTCCGTGGAAGACACCGACGACGAGGCCGACGACGTCGAACACGACGGTATCGCGCCGAGTTGGGAAGGACGCTGAAAGCAGCCGCGTTTGATACTCAGTCTGGCCACGCAGTCAAAACTGCATGATACTCCTGCTGCCTAAGCACCCAAACCATTCTGATTTGTGTAGCGCATTTCCAACATATACTGTCGTGAAACTCGCGCGGTTTCTCCCCAAACACCCCGTAAAAAGCGCGCACCTGCGGTGCCTCCTCAACGTGCGCCATGGCAGCGGGTTCCTCTCCTATGACACTCGTAGTTAGGGCCGCAATCACTTGGTTCGCCATCGTGTTGCGCTCCTGAAAAAGTGGCAAAAGAGGTGCACGAGGCGGGGATCGAACTCACGTCCTCTTCGCCCTCCTCGAAACCGTTGGGTGGGGGCGCGCCGCGGGTGAGGGAATTGGACTTGCTGCTGGGTGGGGGGAAGGGACCCGTCTTGATGCTCTTGGCCAGTGTCAGTCCGCGATCGAGCGAGTTCGTCTTGGCGTGGCCGCGTCGGCGCTCCGCCGATGTGGGAGGGAGGCCGGCTGAGGTGGAGTGGCCTGCAGTTGTTATGCTATTTAGCCAAGCATCGGGGCAACTAATTGTAGCAGTGACCGTATTTATCTAAAAGCAATCAATACCAAGATACCGTAACCCACTCGAAAGTGCTCCCGCAGATCCGCCGCCTTCGCCCTTCTCCACGGTACCTCCGACGGACTCGGCTGACGATTGGGCAGACCTGCCGAGAGATCAAAGATCAATCGTTCTGCTCGTGATAACCGCAGTAGCGAGGCTTCGTTACTGCATTTATTCGATCGATTACCTGGCCTTAATGCTTCCCGGTCTCTCGCGGGGAGTCGGCTCGTCTTCGTCCTCCTCTTCGAGTGGCTGGACGACAGCAGGGGAAGAGGCAACAGCGGGCACACCTCCCACCCCCTCGACGCCCCTCCACAGATCCTCCTTCGTGCTCTTGCTCCGGGGACGACCTGTGAGATCCCATACATATTTCAACGTGCGCAATCGATACTTAATAATTAGAATAATGTTAAAAAAAAGAAAACTACCATACCTGTAGGCGAAACGATGGTGGATGCGTTGGAGACGATCGACGGCGAGGCCATCGAGCCGCCAATCAGGGTTCGCTCGCAGACACTGTAGGACCAACGTAATCAAAACGTTTCATAAAGAGCCCAAAGAGATGGTGAATTTTTCCGCATTTCAACCTCTGGTTATTTGAAATGATGAAAAGTTTAAAGATCAAAGATCAGCTGATACTCACGATTCGGTCGGTGACTCCGTCGACTCGTGGTGCAGCCTCTCGGCAGCCGCAATGCGCGCAAGTACTTCCGTCGCTACAGGATCCGGGAGTCGTATGGAAGGAGGGCGCGGAGGGAGGGGAGGAGGCAGCTGACAAGGGGGAATGATAGTAATAATAACATTGATTGTACGATGAGCTTAATAAGT
>JACMIG010000524.1:6379-27567 GCA_014805385.1 Levipalatum texanum
CCCTCTAGATTCCGCTAAACACAGTAATGAGCTTAGATATACCGCGCGCCGATCTCCCCACACCCTGGGGAGTCCGCAGATACCAAATGTCAGGGGGGTTAACTTGCGACCATCCGTGGGATCTCCCACTTTCCCAAAAAATGTCTCTTAACCATTGAATTGTGAGAAATCGAATTGGTTTGAGCTGTACTTGCCACTCAACTAGTTAACTAACCTGGGAGAAGGTGGAGGAGTGAACTGCTGATCACAGTGGAAACGAGGGAGAGAAGAGCCCGTCGTACGTACGTCGACCCTCTCCGAATTGCATCTAGTTTACATTTGGACTTGTTGAGAATTAATAGCGATAATGGAGTACCGGAAGCGGTTGGTGGAAGAGAGGCAGTGGCGAGGGCGCATCCTCCATCCAATATGGCCCCAATGTCGATGCCCGAGGAAGATATCCCTCCCTGCAGGTATTGTATTCCGTACTCTTTCAATAAGACAGCGAAAATTGAATACAGCTTCGGGCTATCGGAATTGTCATTTACCTTGTGCTTGTGTACGATCTGCTGCGTGAGGATGAGTAGTTGCTGCATGGAGTCGACGTCACTGGCGAGGGCGGCGAGACGGGCGAGGAGAGCGCGGAGGGAGGGAAGGGCCTCCCCCTCCATGCACAACGCAACACGACCTGCCATTCCCCGTCCAAACCAACACCCGCTTCCAGCCATACCTGCCAGTTGCCGTGTAGGCTCTGCTATCGCCATGCGCGAGGGGGTTAAAGCATCAGTGAAGAGCTGAAAAACAATATTATCACTCAGTGCAAATACTATCAACATCTGGGCGCGGAAGAATGCATATGCTTACATCGAGCAATTGGATGAAGAGGGGGATGCATCCGCAGTCGGCCATCGTGTGGGGCTTCCCCGTGAGACCGAATGCCTTCGTCATCTTGCTGAAGTGCAATTAATGAGGATGAAGATGAGGGCAGCATGCATAGCGAAGACGACGTCGGAGCTCAGTTCACCCAGCAGCGACTCCTTCTGCTTGTCGTCCCCCACTGATTCTGCCTGCAGAGCATATACTATGAACGAGGGAATCATAATGGATACCTGGTCGAATGCCGAAAGATGCTTGGAGAAGTTGGCAGCGATGGTGGAGACGAGCTCCCCCGTGTACTGCGCCTAAAAACGGTCCTACTCTAGCGCCTCCCACCATTCGTGCTTTGCTCTGCACTTCGAGTTGGCCGTGGACGATGAGAGTGGTGGTGGCTTCGAGGAGGAATCCTTGGTCATCGGCAGCGAGGGGAGGGGAAGAGGCGAGGAGGGGCGCCACTCGCACGATCACCTGCCATGGCCCATTCCACTCATTGGCCGCCTCTTCCTTCTCACCTCGGGAACGACGCCACTTAGGACAGAGCGCTGATTCTTGACGAAGCGAGAGAAGAGATAGACCACGCGCGATCGAACCTGTGTAGGAATGGATTACCAATTGGAGAAAGAGGGCATACAGCAGCCTTTGGATGGTTGATTCCGAAGGGGCCGATGTAGTGAGGGATGAGGGAGAGAATGGAATGAGGCTCCTTCGCCAGAAGACGCTCGTACCTCAAATCGTCGCATTTTCATATCCCGACTACTCATATTCAGGCTTACAGATATTCCCAATAGGCAGTAAATTGAATAACCTCGATGCAGTCTCGAAGAACAGAAGAGTCATGGCAGAGGATGGAGATTCAGGTGAGAGGGACGAGATGAGCCTTTTCGGCAGATGAGTCGCACGCTCCAACCATCCTTTAGCAAATGTATTATTATTATTATCTATCGCGGACTATTGCCATGATCCACGTAGGTCACATATTTTGGAACGTCTCGGGAATGAATCCATACCTGATTTGGCATTGAGGAGTCCACTGGGCATGAGCTCAGAGAGAGAGTAGACGAGGTGGGCGATGGCCTCCTTCCTGCTGGGGGAGAGGGCAGACGTCGAGGCATCGGAGAAAGCTTCTTCCAATGGCCGTACCACTGCTTCCGGTCTCTGTGAACAGAACCATTTCTTTCATATTTATATTAATTCGAAAGGTAACCCTCCGTGCCACGGTCACCTTGAGGGCAATTAAGTGCAGCAGCTGCTTCATCTCCATCCGATACTCCATGAAATCCGCCTCATCCTCGCCTGTTCCATCCATATCCAAGTCCTCGGGAAACTCGCATCTGGAGAAAATGATCCTAGGATGCAGAAAGAGAATAAAGAAAGACATCATCATATTGGTTGGGGTTTTTGTTCGCCGGATAACGGATTTACAACTTTTGTGACGGCTTAACGATGGAAATATAACTTGCCTCTTCATGGCGATGGCAACAATGTTGGCAATGATTCCATCCGAATCCTGTGAACGATCTCTACGTCTTCATCTGTCTATACGTACCTGATTGTTCCGTTGCAGAAGGATAGATGAATAAGACTTGGTGAGTTCCAGGACGAGGAAGGAAGCCTGTTGGTTCGTAGAGTCGAGTAGGGTAAGAATAGTGGGAAGTTGCTGATGGAGAAGGGCGAGTGCCCCTTGGGCCTCCTCTTCCTTCACTTCGTCGTCTGTTCTTTTGGTAGTAGCCTCGATGATTGCGAGTCCGATGGCCGAGAGAAGGGCGCCGATTCGCTCCTCTTCCTCCTCGTCGCTCGCCTCAAGTATAACATCACCTTGAGTAATACTTGTATGAATGTACTTGAGAAATGCTGAGAAGGTTGTTGCTAAGGAGAACGTTGGTGAGGGCAACGACAAGTGGAAGTTTCTTGGTGGAAGGCATCTTCTTCCCGATCAATGAAGCCATCGCTTGCTGCGCTGCCTGAGGAAGATCGGACAGTTGAGATGCAATCAGGGATCAATGGTCACTATGCCAACAACATAGGAATCAACGAAGATAACCTTGGTGGTCTGCGAGTGGCTGAGCCTCTGGACAATAACAGGGACGATCTCATCGTTTGCAATCAGTTCGATGTCCACCCAATCCACGTACAGCCCCACGACTCGAAGGCAAGCAGCCTGCACCGACCCGT
The DNA here is from genome assembly GCA_014805385.1 of Levipalatum texanum. Taxonomy (NCBI): domain Eukaryota; kingdom Metazoa; phylum Nematoda; class Chromadorea; order Rhabditida; family Diplogasteridae; genus Levipalatum; species Levipalatum texanum. Next base: position 9,407 of record JACMIG010000524.1, read on the forward strand.
CGCCGGAAGTTCGCTAAATATTCCAATCATTGAAATATAGTTTCATCTAATTGTAAGGCAATGAAGACGAGGACCAGGTATTACCAGAATGTGAAGCCACGACTGCACGCACTCCTTGACACACAGATCACGCATGCTATCCTTGATCTTCGTGTTTCGATCAAGCATCTGCAAAATATCACATCTTACTGTATCCTTCCAACTGGGAGCAGCATACCTCGGGTGCTCGTTGAATTTCCCTGTCAACGACCTCGCTGTCGATAGCAACAAGAGTCTTGAGGTAAAATGAAGCAAATCGAGAGTCATCGAGATTCCCTCCAAGGAAGACCTGAAGTTACTTCATGCAACAGCACCAATAGCTTAGCCAACTTCCTGCATGAAATGAGGCCATCGAACTGGGAAATCTGCAGCGAAAACAAGCGCAAAAATTTGAGCTAGCTTGTTGACCAAGAACGGTGGAAGATCCTGTCAAGATGGTCAACTTGAGGGGGAACAGCCTCACCTCAGTTGTGACCCGTTGTAGTGCGTGCGATAGAAGCTGTCGAACAATCGTGGATGCCGATTCGTCACCGTTGTTATACCGAGTGACCAAATAGTCTTCCACTACTTGGAGCAACACGAAATATTCCTCCGCGGAGCTGCAAGATCGTACTTGTGCGATGTTTCCGCTGTTTAGATCATTCCGAATCAGCGAAATAAATACTGACCTTACGGAGCTTCCAGCAATGCTTTCGATAGCTTTCTTCCATCCTAACTTATCTAATTTCATCGACTCCACGAAACGATACACCTGAGATATGAATAATGTCCCTCATTGACAGTAAGAATAACCTCTGCATGTTTGGATGGGTCGTGCAGCGAGGAGGCGAGGGCTTCAGCTCCTTGACCATTCATGGTCTACTTCATAGAGATAGGACACTCTCTATCTGCCTCCTGATTTATTATTTGGGAGCTCTGGAAAGTAACCTGAATTCAATCACGCAAAATCTGAATACAAAGAATGACGATTCTGTGAGACAAGCGGAAATATAGCGCATGGGGAATTGTAGAATTTCGAACGGCACAATGAATGTAAACATCCATAACATTTCGGTATTATCAGAGGCACGAGACAACTATTCATTCAATTTAAAGATAAGAATTGCATCAAAATTGGGAAGTCATTTTGCGATTAGACTATACAATTCGCGATCAAGTACAGTAGCCAGGAACTTCCAGATCACACATTTTATGGAGGCTCCCACGAAAAGCAAGAATCACTGTGCTATTGGCTTAGAGTTAATTATCGTATTTCCGATTGAACTTCATATTCTAAAATCAAATCCGGCCAGAAAACTGACACTTTAAATTGGCCAATGAAAGACACCTTATTTGTTCGCTCTATCGAACTACCCGTTCGGGAAACTACAGTAGCTAAACCACGCCCAATAAAATTTCTCACGAATTTCGCCGCAAAAATAATTTTACTATCTTCGGATATGATTGATGCTCCTGGTCAAATTCACTATTATTCGATGTGCGCGTTTATGTAGCTGCAATAATATCATGTCGCTCTTACCCGGCTAAATCCCATTGGTTTGCCGTATTTTATTTTCCTCACGGAGAATCTCACGCCATGTCAATTATGCACATTGATCACCCGAATGCTTTTAGATGGCGAAGTCACTCCGTTCAAAGACGAAGCGATATTTTCGCGCAATCAAGAGGACCAAAAACGAAGTGAAGAAAATGAAGATGTTGGAGACGGCACTGAAGAAGGGTGCGGAGTACGAGGCACGAGCCGATACCACCATGCAAGATGTACAGGAATCCGGTGAACAAGTAGAAAAGGTTGGAAGCTGTATTTATATTGTGGGCTCCGATTGGTATCTATCTACTACTATATAAAGAGCGTGTTTGTCTGTCTGTCTGTGAGTGTATGCGTCACGTTAGGCTTAGGCTTATGAGGAAAAAAATATCAAGCTGCCAACAATTTTTTTTTCTATTTTTCTCCAAAAGTTTTCCCAACCAAAATATTTTTCCAACGTTCACCCACCGGCGGGGAGGAACCCGCCGCCGCAGGCGGCGGGGTCCGACTGGTGGTATTATATAGTATTATATATGATGGAAGCTACGGATGGAAACAATAATTTTATTCCGATCTTCAGATGGAAACTGGCGCGAAAGCATCCATTAATCTGAAGTCAATGAAGCTGGCTGATGGAACGTACCCAAAGTGGATGAGTCAACGACAAGTCAGGAAGGTGAGCACTTTATTGCTTTACTTTATTGCGTTTTCTTATTTGCCTGGAATAGGAATGCTTGTGAAAGAGCATGCAAAAGTTGCTGTAGATAACGTTTAGATAAAAGAATCCACTCCGGAGTTATGATGTAGTTTTAGTTTTAGTATTTTGCACATGTTGTGATTCGGTTCTAAGTTTCTACTTTTTCATGAGTGTTAGCGGCCTTTGTTACGAAGCGAGTTGAAGATAGCAAAACGCCCATGTACGTGTCGTCTCACCTAGATCCCACCAACATACCGTGGACAACCGGTAGATCAAAAGACGTTAAACAAGGGAAGATCGTAAAAAAAGTGCTCCTCTTGGGTTCGGGATAACAGCAAGACCGCTGGTTTCCAGGAAAATCATGAAATTTAGCTTGAAATTTGCTGCTATTGAGATCCTATACGCCCGAATAAATTTTCGCTTTTTGCAAGAAATGGATGGTTGCTAAACGTAGTTAAGCCGAATTTTGGGTAAATTAAATAGAAATCCGTGTGAGTACTCCGGACTCGACCTTATTTTCGAATGAAATTCGTATCCTGATCAGTGGGCGCGTTAATTTGTATTTGCAGAATGCTGCCACAAACAAGAAGGAAAAGAAGCGAGTGAGGAAGAACAAGGCGAAGGCTGTCAAGAAATGAGTTACGGTTCACACATTCGGTACCTTTGTTATTGTTGATGTTTGTGTTGTCTTCATTTCAATGTTCAATCGTTCTGTTATTCACTTTACGCGGTGGACTTGTCTGGTAGTAAGTAAAGCTATTCCGCTGCATGGTGTAAGAAAGATGAGGCATCTGGGGAAGGGGAGGGGCAAGACTGAGTGTAGGGGAGAAGCTGAGTCAGAGAGATGGCTACGGGCGTGGGGTGGCTGCTCCTCCTCCTCGGGGCCGCATCGGCTGCCAACGTCGCCATCCACGTCTACCATCCTTCCGCATTCTCCACCAGTATGTTTGTTACCTACATTACTCCCACGTTCTCTATCATAATTTTTCCAAGGCGCAAGTATCCTGTTGAAAAACATTGGTGCTTTTCCTGGCCTTTCAGGGCATCTGCTATAGCTCTGCAGATGTAGAATTCCTGAACAGATTTTCGTGTGGCGATTGGATAGTGTTAGCATTGGATGCGTTGGGACGTCGAGTGCAGGCCGGGGAGTCGGGGGAGGGAGAGTGTAAAGTAGGAGAATGGATGCTGCCCTGGTAGAAGAAGCGGGTCGCCCTTGCAGATGCCAAGTGTTTCCACTGCCAGCCCTTCCACTCCTGCATCGTCACCCCCTCCAACTTCTCCTGTGTCCACACTCGACTTGTCATGTTCAGTGTTAGGTCGATCCATGTCAATGTCCCTCTGTAGGAATGAGATTGGCACGGCCAAGTTCGAGGAACACGGAAGGGAGGAGGAGAACATCGCCCACCACCACAAGGTGCATAACACATTACGGGTCAAGATCAACCGGGTGGCGGAAGGCGTCAAATGGCCGACCACCCAGACGGGGGGTTTATGGCCTCTCTGTGGGGGCATGGGAAGGTCAGATGATAGGGAGAAGAAGCCGCCTCTTTTATGGCTTCGTAACGACTGCATTGCAGCATTCTTCGATGGCTGAGCACCTTGAGGACGAGGGACTGGGAAGACAAGGTGGGAGTCCCCTGGATACCATACCTGCACTACGGAAACATCCAATCACTATGTTAATGGGGCGGAAATAATTGTGTTTACCCGTGATGTCAGATCGAGAGATTGTACCTCATTGGGAGAAACTAAAGGGAGCGAATGAATAATGAAACGTGATTAAGAGTGCTCGGGATCTGATCTGGTGGGAGTGGCCTCTCGCCTCGTCCTCTGGTCTTCTTCCCTCCACGACGACCTCCACTCCACTCCCCATCATCTCTGTCGTCAGTCGGGTCAACTTCGTGCCAGCACGGGCAGTTTGACTGCTTCCTTCAAATAGAACAATGATTAGTCCTCGTCGTGGGAGTACCTGGTAGGGCGGGGGAGGAGGCAAGTAGATTGTATAGGGAGGGGGAGGGACAGCAGCCACTTCCGTAGAAGGCAATTCGATTGGCGGTGATTGATCAGCTGGGCCCATCACGCGCAGACGAAGCTTATTCATGTGCCTGCACGGATTGACACTGGTATTTAGAACAACAAACTTGGCAAGAAGGTATAGGAAGAGGACGAAGAAGGCAGAACCCGCGGCTCCTTTCAGAAGAGACTCCTCACGGTTCATTGGAAACACCCCTGCAATGGATCAAAAGCTATTAAATGGTCAAATGATGGGAGCGCAAAAAAAAGGAAATTGGAGTTAGACTCGGGCCTGTTCCATCATGTAGCGATCGATATTCAGTCAGTGGCGGTACTCTCTAAGAGGTATGGGGGCAGGGGAGGGGGCGAATGAGGGAGAGAGATGGTCGAGGGGCGGACAAGAGGAGGAGGGACAATTAGTGGAGACTCCCGTGAAGAGATCGAAGAGAGGCCATTCAGAGGAGGCTGAAGAGTGCATGCCGGCGACTGCGTGGATGTTCAGGCAGTGGGATGGAAACGATGACGGATATCTGACCAAGTGATCCCTTCCGAGGGGAGGAAACCCTTCCCCTTCCAGGGCCGAGCTCTCCTCTCTCGAGGGAGGCAGCAACGAAAAGTGCGTGGCTCAGTTCCTCGATCACTGCGGTGGGAACTCCTTGGATGGGGAGGGAAGGGAAGGGTGGTCGATTGAGATGACATCACTGCTGACGGTCTTCTCTCTCTGGCTGAATGGTGTGACTGCCTCTCCTTCTCCGAGGATCCCGCCCGAATGCATCCCTGCCACAGGGAGAGACACCGAGTCGACCCCCATCTGACATGTGAGTGGAGGACTCGAAGGGGGAGGCCAGGGAGACTCAGCCTCGTATCTTCCCCGATGCAATGTCGATGGATTCTACTCGGCTGAGCAGTGCCATGGAGGGGAATGCTGGTGTGTGGACAAGTACGGGAGGGAAATGGACGGGAGTCGAGTCAGTGGAAGACTCCCCGGCTGCCACCAATACGGTCAGTCTCCCACGAGACCTATCAACAGTTCCCGTTGCAGCGTCGAAGCTCTCCGAGCAGGACATCGAGGATCTCAACGCCCGTCTTTGAAACTCCTCCATTCTTCTGTTTCTAATCTCGAGAGAGACTCAATTATCGTAATTGAACTGTTGATCTGTTAATCTTTTGTATGTAAAGATAAAATGGCTGTTTATCACTTGGAGAGTTGTTCTAGAGCGAGACTAATCGAGAGAGGCAACCAATCTTTGTTTGTACAAACACGGAACAATTATTTACAGCAACAATGTGAAAGGGGTCGATCAAAAGGCGACGGTATGGGTGTGCTGGCGCATGTGCAATTCCTTACTGATCATCTCGGCTGTTATGGGGTGCATTGTGTGGCGAGTGGCGATGAAGTTCTCACGGGCCTTCTTCGCCGTCAACTGCCAGGCCGCCAGATCCCTGAACAGAGAGTTCAGACCTGACTATCCGACAAATAGGATGTAAATGATCCGAAGTTTGACCTGTAGACGGGCCGGCAGTACTTGAGTCTTCCCTGCCCATTGACGAACTTGAAGGCCCTTTCTTGAATCGGCTGCCACTTTGCCTTGATGCAAAGACGAATCCAGCTGTAAGATCACATCGTATACGATGTATTCTAGACCCTCACTTCAAGACGATTTCGCAGTTTTCGCTGCTGTTGAGATGGTAGAGGTCGTTGAGAGCGTCCAGCTTGTAGTGATCGAGGGGAGGTTCGTGCTGGAGAAGGAGATACCCCACTGTCGTCGATTCAACTAACCTGCCACAGCTGCGAAAGGAATTCGATTTGCTGCAGCGGCTTCATTCCACTCCAGGAATCGGACGTGATTTTCTGAACAAACATTCAATCTCTTGGGCATCTGCTTCATCAACCTTGATGTTTTCTTCATTGGCATTGAGCCACTCGTTGAGAAGCTTGTCGCATGCCTCCACCATCTCCTCGTCGTACCTAGAAGCTTCGTATCAACATTAGAACAATTGTATACCGGGTAGCAAAAGGCCCCTAATCAAGCTCTCACTTGGGCTTCTCGGGAGGCATTCCAAGTCCGAATAGCCATTCGTCCATGTCGATGGAGTCGAGGATGTCCTTCTGGGAGTCGAAATACTCATAGAGATGCTCCTTCCACTGGTAGGTATCGATGGCCTTGTTAGAGAAGCGAGCAATGTAATGGCGAAGGTATGCCTCGAAGACCTCTGAAGTTGAAAAATGAACTGGTTGTCGTTTGATTCCTAACCGGGCCCCCCAAGTCTCTGTTCCAATGTGAACAGAAGAGCAGATCCCTTTTCGTACGGAACGCACGAGAAGGCCACGTCTGCAACTCTCGCATAGAAAAGAAGAGTGGAATGAGATTACCGGGATCCACGTTTTCGTGTTCCTGGACGAGCTTGGTGAACGGATGAGTAGGATTGTACTGTTCGAACACCTGACAAGAGTTGATTAGACCGTATTTACTTGTCTGAAGCTGACGGCAGGAATAAGATTATTGGTCCATCCATTGAAGGCCATGAACTGCCTGTAGCTCTCGCTCACGAGACGACCGACGATCTTTCGCTCGATGAACATCGTGAAGCCCTCATTCAACCTTCAACCTTCAATTATTGCTCTTGTGCTTTGGATAGTAGTACCAGAAATGTTCCCAACTTTTATTGGTGACGAGATTGCCAGACCACGAATGAGCGATCTCGTGGGCAACGACCGAGACGAGAGATCTGTCGCCTGCCTGGAATACATTTGGATAGTGCTCATTCCAGGGATTGATACTCACGAGGAGAGTGGGAGTAAGGAAGGTCAGACAGGGATTCTCCATTCCTCCGAAGGGGAAGGTGGATGGGAGGCAGACCATGTCGTATCTGCCCCAGATGTACGGGCCCGCGATCGACTCTGCGCATGCGAGAATGTCTTCCGTCTGGAAGAAAGGAATGTCTTCGAGGCAGTTGAGTTCGTGCCTCGGTGAATTCCCAGTGTGCCTTGTCAGCGAGGGAAGGCTCAGCCCAAACGGCACAGCGCTCCGAAATGTCCCTCTTCTCGAGGAGACCAACGACGATTGCAAGTAGATACGAAGGGATCGGCACTGGCTGAGATAGACTCAACTAAAGAATGCAATCCCTTCCAGGGCACCTGCTTGAAGTAGAAAATGGTCCGATCTCCGTTGCTCTTGCTGGACCCGTCTCCGATTGCACTCATGAGGCAGGTAAGTCCCGTGGGCACGGAAACCTTGAAGAAGGAGTTGGAGCTACCACACCGTCATTATGGAAATCCAGATAGGACACGGGTCAAAGTGCAACCAGACACAGGTCAAAGTGCACTGTATCCACAATTTCCACTATCGTGCTCCTTTTTAACCAATCCAGAGATACTCCAGGAATGGGGACGCGGAATACTCCAACCTCTGCCTCGTAGGTCTGCTTGATTGACGGAGTGTCCATGCAGGGAATGATTGAACGAGCGTGAATGGCCTATCCAAGTCGATAAGAAACGGGGTAGAAGGTAACAAACCTGGCACTGGGAGAAGAGGAAGGGAGCCTTTCCGTCGGTTGTCTGCTCGGCCTTCATCCACTGAAGGGCCGAGGCGTCGCCACTCGTCGTGTAGTGGATCGTGATTTCCCTGCAACTCGCAGTGGTACTCATTCAATAAATTCAGAACTAACATTTCATCTCCTTCCTTCCTCCTGTTCTGGGGGAGGACGAAGGAGAGCTTGCTGCCGTAGAAGGTGTACTGGGAAGGAGTGAGTCGGAACTCGACCGTATCTCCATCAATGGAGACTGATCGGATCGAGAGGTCACTCGAATCAAGGAACTGCAGCAACAAGGATAGACAAGCAAAGGGGAAAGGTGTACAATCTTGGAGGTGTCCTTGATGAGTTTGACGCTGTGGGTGACGGTGCCCACGATCATCTTCATGTCGAAGTGAACGCTCCATTTAATCTTGGAGTGAGTGATCTGACGGGGCGTGAATGAGAAAGGAGGAGAGGGAACAAACGGTAGCTTCGAGGCCGTTGGCGCAGCTACAGGGATCTCCTCGATTGGGGCCCTTGCCGTGGGCCTTCCCCATTCCGTGGGCTGCCATGTGAGCGAGACACATCTTCCCTCCACTCCACTCCTCCAAAATGACTCCTTCTAAAGTTCGACAGCGACTCCGCCCATCTGTAATCCAAAGGAACAATGGAAGAACCGGCGATAAGTCTTCAGATAGAGGGGACACGAGGGGGCTCAATCTGATGGCATTCTTTCTAGGGCGATTACGCTGGTTCGCCAAGAATGAGGCCAGAACGAAGCCGTCCATCATTCTGAGCAGTTGCAGAGAAGACAAGGAATCGCAGCACCAGAATACCATAACACCATTTAATGCGTTTATATACAATGGGATGCAACAAGACTTCTTTATCTGGAAAACTTTACATTATTTTAGGTACAACAGAAAGCATGAGTGGAACGTGGAACAAAAGGTATATACATCACTTATTTTGAAATGTAACTGTGAAGCTGCCAACAAAGTCCAACTCCGAACAGATGATGGTTACATTAATTGAAAAAAAATAAATTATGCATGGTTCCGTAATCTGACACGTGCCAAATTGATCGTATCCGGGCAATAATTTCATGGATATTAGTGAGATTTTGTAAGCACATGGGAAGTGTGAGAACTGTGCTTACGAGGGAGGGCAGTACTTGGCGATGAGAGACTCGACCTGCTGGACGGAGACCGGGTGCATCTTGGCTCTCTCCTCCTTGAACTGCGCCACCGCAGCAGCACGGGAAACTTCCCAGCGGAGCAGCTCCCTCAACCAGATCACTCACTCTTATTCAAAACACTTTCTTATTGTACACCCTTATATTTTATAACAATGTTCGTGGAGTGGAAGCGGTTTGGTCGCCGCTGGTATCTTTAGACAGGAGCCTTCGGAGCGTGACGTGTTCCCCGTGTGAACAAAGATAAGAACCTCGGCCCAGACTGACGACACGGCACGAGAGACGAGACAAAGGAAGAAAGTGAAAGGAGAGGGAGAAGGTGACGGGAGACACTCACTCGTAGGTCTTCTTGCAGTACTTCAGACGACCGTACTTCTTGGCGAAGGAGAGGGCAGAGGGAATGCACGGCTCCCTGGGGGGTGAGAGTAGGGGAGGAGAGGAAGGGGGACTCACCAGTGGGAGAGGAGGCCGAGCTGCAGCCACGCAGCGAGGATCTCGCAGTTGCCAGATGAAGAGATGCCGAAGGGAGGAGTCGAGAGGAGCTGGAGGGTATCCGCCCCCAGGGGAACCTTTTCCTTCAGCAGGGACAGCACGTATTCCTTCAATTCGAGTCGTCGTAGGGAATAAAGCTAAAAGATCACCTTCTGTACGGAATTGAGCCGTCCCCAGTTCTCAAGGTTGAGGGCTCCCACGAGGATCTTGGCAGCGGCACCATCACACTGCTCAGCGAGTGAACGGTCCACGAATCTGAAGAGGGTCGCGGATCAAGGGAGGGGGATGGCGGGATATACACGGGAGCCTTGGGAGGCATTCCCTCCTCATACAGCCACTGCTTGACGGTGTCTTCGATCTCCTTAATGCGGGGATAGGACTCCTTCATGGCTGCCAGCCACGTCTCCGTGTCCAACGGCTGAAATGAATTATTTCAGTTCGTGAAGCCTCCGTTGGATATTAAGAACCAATCGGACTCGGCACCGCTTCGCGGCGCCGACTCTGACTGGATAACCTCAAACTTGGGTAATTAAACTGGTGTGACGTCACAGCCCCGCCCCCTACCTCAAACTTGGGTAATTAAACCGATGACGTCACAGGTGAGAGGGGGCGGAGCGATTGTGCAATCGCACCTCAAACTTGGGTAATTAAACCGTGACATCACAGGTGTAACAGACACATAAACAACGCGATTATTAAGGTAAATGATATCGAAATGACGTACAGTCGTCGCATGCTTTTCGACGTGCTTGCGGATGAAGTTCTTCGTCTCTTCTTCGTTGAAGATGAACTGCTCGAGGTACAGGAGCAGAGCCGATCCCTAATGGAGAGGAGAGTGAGAGGAGGGAGAGGGGATGAGAGAACCTTCTCGTAGGGAACGCAGGAGAATGCATCATCAGGGTCGATTCCTCCGAGGTGCAGACGAAGGGGAGTGTGTTCTTTCGGAAGTTTGGGGAGGGCATCACGCAGGACCACCTAAGACACGCAGAGCAGATTTCAATTGCTCACAAAATGATTGAACATATTGATTATTGTCATGGATAGTACCTGGAATCCATGCTCGGCGTCGAACCACCGGCGGTTGCTTCCGTACACTTTCCCCACGATCAGCCTCTCCAAATAGACCGTGAAGCCTTCGTTGAGCCTGAGAGAGAAAACATGAAGATAATGGGCGGTCTATACCAGAAATGATCCCAGTTACAGTTCGTCACGAGGTTGCCAGTCCACGAGTGGGCAATTTCATGTGCCACGACCGATGCCTGCGACTTGTCACCGGCCTACAAATAACGTCCGATTATCAGAGTATGTAGGAAATAGGACTGACGATAATGGTGGGAGTGACAAAGGTGAGGCAGGGATTCTCCATTCCGCCATAGGGGAACGAGGGAGGGAGGACAACGAGGTCGTACCTGAAAGTGACTGCAGAGTGGACACGAGGGAGAGATACCTCTTCCAGATGTAAGGGCCAGCGATCTCCTCTGCCGCTGCCAGGAACTGCTCCGTTTCGGAGAATTCCTGAAGTCGTTGGATGTGGAGGAAGGGAGAGGGGAGGGGAGGGGAGTACCGTGGCCGCTGCCTCGACAACACTCGGCTCTGCCCACACGGCACTCCTGGGGCCGATGTCACGAGAGTGGAGGAAACCAACTACGATGGCCACAAGGTACGAGGGCACGGGATTTTCCTGTGTGTTAGTCGTATGAGCGTCATTACAACTAATTCGAATAACCTGCTTGAAGTGGAAGATGGTCTCGTCGCCGGCGACCTCCTTGTAGGATGCGACAGCGCTCATCAGGCACGTGAGTCCCGATGGCACGCGAACCTAAGCGGAATTGACTGCATTGCCTTTGTTCTTCCAACACGTACCGTAGCAGTGTAAGGGGCCTTGACGGTGGGAGTGTCCTGGCATGGGATAATCGAACGAGCGTGGATGGCCTTAATGGATCTGTATATTCACGCAGGTACTCCCATTCTCTACCACTGACAACAAGGCGACAAAAAAGTGTTACTTGGCACTGGGAATAGAGGAAAGGGGCCTTTCCGTCGGCAGTCTGTTCGGGAGTCATGAACTGCAGAGCGCGAGCCGAGGGGCTCGTCGAATAGTGCACTCGCACATTGCTCAAACCGGCCAGTTCATTCATACCATTGTGTGGGTTCTTGAGACACCACTTTCAAAATTAGTTTAAATTTTAACCAACCCCTTTTGCCCTTTCTTAGCAGTCGTTGGAAGTTTGATGGTAAGGCGATCGCCAAGAGCATCAGAAACCTAAAAAAAACCAACCACGAATATAACAGACGAACGATTCAATGCAAACCTGCGAGTAGTCGAACTTGACCTCGGAACCGTTCCATTCGACCTTCTTCACCGAAAGCTCACGTGCATCGAGAACCTGTAAATGACCATTTCGACACCGAAACGAAACGTCTCATACTAATTAGAGAAAAATAGAGAAAGCCCACGATGTTATCGGAGTTAGCGAGCATCTCAACGATGTGATCAGCCAATCCGCTGATGGTCTTCGCCGCCATGTCAACCTGCAATGGATCAGTTGGGATTCTTTAAATACTAGAGGGGAATAACCTTCCATTCCAGATTGGTGGATCGAATGATGGTGGTGCGGTAGTTGGAGAGAGTTGCGGAATCGACGTCGGCCGTCATGGCTCCGAGAGTCGATGATTGGCCTGAAGCCTTCCCACTGGGTATGGAGATGGCGTCCCTTACTCAGCGTGCGCCTCTGCACACTTACGGGAACTACAGCACGCAGAGAGCGAAATGAGTTACCAACTTTGAGAAAACAAACTAATAAGTTTTTCATCCCAGACAGCACCTGAATAGTGAACATGTTCCAGTTTTGGTTAGCAATGATTTAATCCTATCCGATCTACACCGTCGAGTAGGAACAACATTGTAAGGAAGTGGTGTAGAAGATGTCGTCGTACGGAAATTACTAATGATTATCGTAATTGCAATAGGACGACACTTCACAACTGCATCCAAAGCAATGTTGATTCTACTCCTTCATAAAAGAATAAATAATCACATGGTAATTCAACCAGGTTTTCCAGAGTCGAAATTAAACAACGACTCAGTAATCTTTATGTTTGTACAAAAGAGCGCAAAATCGTGGAAAGAATAATGTATGATAATGACGTAACGATACTTATGTAAACCTCCCAAGCCCGGACATGTCCGCTGACAATATGTACCATAGCCTGCATTTGATCTACATCTTTAAGGCCATTTCAAGCAGCAACGCTTTTTGATCTACCATTTGAAGGCCATTTCTCGCAAAACTCGAAATGATAACAAATATATACAAAACAATAGCGAATTCTGCGAAACTTATTTCAAGCACTAAGAATAAGAAGAACAATTTCTTCGCATCTCCATTCATCATCCAGAAATTCTTGTGGGACAGTCTCGGCTTTGAATACTCCCTTAAGGCCTCGGATAAAATCCCGCTGAGCCTCCACTGGGTCTCCTGAAACAATTTCAGATCAATATTTAAAATTGATTTGAAAGGAAATTATCAGTATGTATCATACCAATATCTCGCAACTCCATGGCTACGAGTATTTGGCGTGCCTTGAGAGAGCGCAGTAGAGCGAGAAGAGGGTTGACGGCAGTTGGGTAGTAGACGCAGTCGACTGCTACTACTAGGTCCCACTCAGCGTCCACCCCAGCCGACAAGAGATGGGGTGAGGGACAGTTCCAGTCGAGGGCCTCCACGTCCACTCGGCCTCCTCCCTCCTGTACCCACGCATTGCCTTCAACGTTTTCTTGGATGAGGTGTAGTCTATCGGGAAGATCAGTGGCAGTGACGTGAGCCCCGAGGGCGGCAGCAGCCAGGGACACTGCCCCCGTCCCCGCCCCCAATTCAAGCACCTAGGGATTATCGCTGCTCCTTTCCTACAATCCCGGCCAACCTTCTTCCCGGTGAACCCTCCTCGCTTTTCCATATAGTGGACGACGACCAGTGAAGAGTCCCAGACGACGCCGTTGACATCTTATAATGAGTTATTCGTTAAAAATGTAAGACAAAACAAATATTCTTTTGAACAAATATCTGGATATACCGGATGTGCATTCTTGAGCGATGCCGAGCGTTTTGTTCGACACTTCGATTTCGCGCACAAAACGAGTCATCCTGATCAAGACGCGAATTCTCAAGAGAAAAATGGACAACATGTATTGAGCAAGATACAGTAAAGCCTGGAAACTCATTCGTCAGATAGAAATTCATCATGAGTAGGTTTTATCACTGTTATACAATGCGACATGTGGCTTACATAAATTGCGAAAATACAGATCGTATGTGAAGAACGGAGCTTAATCGCTGTCTTCATCTGACTCCACAATGACCTTCTTGGTCTGCTTTTGCTTCTTCCGCAGATCCTACAATGACAAGTTTATTTAACGTTTGAAGGCACAATTTCACTATCATTTTGATGATACGTTAACTTTTCAGCTTACCTCATCACTGTCCTCGCTAGAGTCCCTTTGTGCATCCTTAAGCCGTCTCTCAGCATCCGAGTCTTCAGAGTCGTCGGAGGCTCCAATGAGAGGGGCCTCGTACTTTCCTCCCTTCTGATACGCTCGTTTGATGGCGGCAGGTGAGTCGTCCTCTGTAATAAACAATATTGCGAATAGAAGAACATAGATATATAATATAATAAGTGGATAACACAAAGTGGTACCGGAGTCATATCCACGTCCCTCGAGGAACGAAGAGGAGAGCCCTCCGTATCTTCCCTTGTCCCGTGCCCTCCTCTGCATCGTATCTCGTCTGTACGCAGCTCTCAGTGCCTCTTCCTCCTTTCTCACCATATCCTAAATCAAATCAACTGATTTTGCTGCCACCATCGGCTATACCTGTTTTTCTTTGTCGGGATTATGACCGACAGTTGATATCATCTTGACTTGTCCACTCTTCCGAGTTCTATCGGCCATCGACATGGTGACCTGCATGTTTGAGTAAAGTAAAATATCCCCCACGTTTCGCAACGCACCTTTTTGTGTGTCTGACTGTCTGTAGAGTGAGGCCTTAAGTGAAACTTCTCAGTAAATACCGCCTGTCCTGTGAGACCCAGTCCCTAGAAAAACATTGAGCAATTCTCAAAAAATTACGAATTATACCTGTCGAATGAATAAATGGTTGTGATCGTGGACTGGCATGACGCGTACATCGAATATTTCGGTGCCAAGATGCAGAGACATCCTTTAAGTTATTGCATTGCAAATTATCCATTATGGCAAAATAAATAAATATATATGCATGAAGTCCAAAAATGACTGAAGGACTCACGACCCATCGCTCCACTTGACCATCTTTGCATTGCTCTCTTTCATATCATCCTGGGATGCTCTCCAACGGATGGTGTTCTCGACCCTCAGCTTGAGTCTGTTTCGGCCCTCTGCGTCCAGTGCATCTTCCTCCTCATCTTCTTCGTAATACTCAGGGTCGAATGGTTTCTTCTCCACAGACAGGAAATTAGGAAATCTAACGAAGCGAGGATTGAACGAGGGAATATCCATGTCGATCTGAAAAATTGATATTAAATATTTCTGCAAGAACATATAATAGCATCTTTAGAAATTAATTTTAACACACTGCTGCTGTTTCAGCTTCGATGATGTGCGGTTCGTCTTTGTCTTCTTCTTCTCCGTTCTCTGCGTACATTCGGATGCCTTGGATCGAATCAGCATCGGAGTTGTCTGAAAGCTGTGGATAAAAGGGTTATTTTCTCATACTGAGCAGGTGTACGACAATATTTAGTTTTAGCGGAATATTTCCGTCAATTTTGCCCGTATTCGGTAAGGGGGGTTTCCATCTATGTGGTACCGCTCCTAAATGCACTGTCTGAGGGGGGATCGAAAGTTTTCCATGACCATCAGGTGAACTACTTATGCACTGGATTGTTTGAAAAAAGCATACCTTGGCTTCCTCGTTCCGGTCGAGTTTTGATCTTCTCACTGTCAGCATCCGAATCGTCCTGTTGTGATGAATCGTTTTTCTGAAAATAGACTGTATGATTAAAGGAATAAGTACAATATTATGGGAAGTAGAAAATAAATGTGGCAAAAATAAATTTCGACTCACTCTCCGAGGCGGTTGTTCATTGGCTGATGCATCACTGTCCGAACCACTGACGACCCTTTTCCTTTGGGGAGATGAAGTTGGCCCCGATCCATCTGCAACGAATATGGGAAATGAAAAATTCTCGAAAAACCTGAATCAGAAGCAGGGGCCTCGTTCGCTCTAGGAGGAGGAGATGCAGAGCGATGTGAAGGGGCGGAATCGTCTGAATCCCCTCCAGCTGGAGCCGCATTCCGCTCACTCACTTCCGAATCGGAGGAATCAGAAGACATCACTGAAAACACGACAATTTTGAACAATAATAATGGGAGAACGCGGATTCCGGGAAAAAAATGAATTTTGTTTATCGCGGTACCTCCGCTACGCTATTTATTGAAACATTCGGAAGTTTTCTCAACGGAACACGAAATAGAGATCAGTTTGCGATTGCTGTTGGTTTTAGAAAATTTTACATAATAATAATAAAAATTTACTTTTACAACGCACTTGTGGACACATTGTGCTTAAATTGAGATTTTTCGGTCATAAAATGGATGTCCTTCAGCTTGGTTCCGACTACATGTAAAAATGGAGGCTCTGCAAGACTTACTGAGAGCAGAAGATTTCATAATAGCTGGAGATTCCGGAATTCTTCGCAAAGATGAAGTTGATACGCTTTCTAGGTACGTTCCCAGAGAGGGGAAAAGATTTTCAACGGAATATACTTATATAACAGCAAGTCGTGACATTCTGAGAGTAAACATTACGAAGTGTCCCATTTTCAGAAACGCGGCAGCTCAAAATGAACCATTGGAGAGCATTGGACTTCGCGTGAATGAGGTGCTTATAGTTACAGTTAATTCATCTGTTGATAATTATTTATGTAGAGAATGGTCGGAAGATGCTGTTGGACAGTGGGAGCGGCGTTGACAGATCTCTTCGAGCAGAGACTTGCAGGGGAGTCCAGCGACTGCATCAAGTCGCGTCTCGTTATTATCTACCTACTCTACAGGTACCTGATTTCTTGAGATGATGGTTTTGATTATTATAGAGTTCCGGAAATTGACGGTAGTGATATCTCTGGGAAGCGAGCTTGGCACATGTTCCTTCCCTTTCTCATTCGAATTGCCGATGCACTAGATCCATACAAGGTGGGACCAAAAGTGGACCTTCCTTACATACTTTTATAGAAAGTTACCGAATGTGAAAGGCACCTGGCACGCCAATTGCTGTCCAATCCTGCAGAGATTTCGATGAAAACTCCTGACGAAATTTTTGAAATGGCTGTATCGGAGATCACGGTATGTTCTATTTACATTGCAACTGTACAAGCTTACAGGAAGCGCCCCACGAGGCGATGAGAATATTCTACTCCAAGCAGGCTGCTCGTTTCCCTACTACTGATGATCAGAAAAAGAAAGACATAGCTCTTGATGAGACCATAACCAGATTGCTAAATTGCAGAGTTCTCAGGTTTCTATTTCACAATTTCCATAGTAAGTTTGTTAACTTTTACAGTATGCCCGAAAATCGAATAATTCTCGAATCGCTGTCACGGATGCAAGCAGAGTCTACTCTCCTCGTACGATTCGAAAACCTTCCGCGCGCAGCGTTTATTAAACTAATCGGTACTCACATTTGATTGCGTTCAATCGCCGTCTATTTAGAGGAAAATGTGAAGATTGCTCCGGATATAATTTACAAGCTTGTTGAAAGGAGAAATGAACAAGTGCACTAGTGAGACCTCACCCCGCTCTGTGTATGATCCCCATATTTTCAGCTATATTTCGATTATGATGCAGATGGACCTGAGCGTGCTGAGCGTCGAAAGCGTTCTCAAGCTATACACGGTTTGCGGATCTTGAATCTTGACCTTTGTGTATTTTGAATAGCGTCGATATAACATAGATATTGAGCATTCCAATCGCGAACAACATTGACTCCTCTAACATGATCATCTGAGTTTTTATTGCCGTGCCAAAAATCTAATTATAACTTAGAATTAGTGATAGCAAATGTTGCAGGGAAATTTGGTCCTTGCTCGTGAGCCCCTCCGTGCCTTTGTATCTCATTGTCTCTCGTCGTGCGATGAAGTGTCCAATACGCCCGGGAAGCAAAATCGACAGGTACTATTTTTATCATCAACGTTGAATTCTGTTTCATGTCGATACTAACTATTGCAGGTTCGTATGGTGTGTCTGTTCGTTTGCACGCTTCTCAAGAAGGAAATTCTTCCCGTGAAGCAATTGTACACGGAGCTCAACGAATTCATACTGCGGTACAATCAGCACAAGGAAACCGTCAATCTCTTCCAAGTATGTCTTTTCAGATTAAAATCATGGCATCTTCAAGAAGGAGTAAGATAGGGGAATTTTACTCCGGAAAAATCCCTAGCATCAAGGGTGATGGGTGGGTGGTTCCGTTTTCGTGTCGGGAATCTAAAACGGGGTTTTCAAATTGTATGGGGGCGACCACCCACAATCATCTACCCCTATCTCCTCCCCCACCTTCTCCTTCCTCTCCTCCTCCTTCTCCTCGTCTCCTTCTTCCCCCTTCCTCCCCTTCCCCCATCTTTTCCTTCCCCTCCTCATCCTTCTCCCTCCTCTC
>JACMIG010000525.1:6261-19164 GCA_014805385.1 Levipalatum texanum
TTTTGCTTGCGTGCCTGATGCTAGATCGATGTAAAATTGAATTAGCTACAATATGAGCGTTGGATCGACTAATTTGGTTCAGTATTCACGCTGTTTTTTTGATCGGAACCACTTTTTCGCGTTTTCGTGCTCCCCCCAAAGTGGGCGGAGCTTGCGGCCCCTACCCGTAATGCTTTCGGTATCAATGAGCTGTCATCAGGTGACCCTCTGCTGGCAGAGATGTTCGGTGACTTCAAACTGGACGATCCCCGTCTGGCCTCTTCTGTTTCTCCTCCGATGCTCTTCGAGAATCCGGCAGATATCACTTTGGACGTGAGAGAATCTCTTCCGTTCTCTAATATCGAGGCCTTTTCAGCAGAGTTCGTCGACCTCTCCACTGCCCGAACCGGGACCGGTGAAGAGCAGTCGAATGTCCCGACGGAGCGACGCCTCGACGCAGACCGAGGGCACCCTCAACTCCACCTCCCTCCTCGGATCTTTTTCTCCTGGACACGTCAGTGGTCCCTTCTCCTACTATCTAATTGTTTCCCCTGCAGGACATGGGCGACGATTTCTTCGGTCTCCTCGACCACATCCAGTCCGATGGCCCTCTCATCGACCTTAACCTCGATTGCTCCATCACCGACGACTTCCTCCAATTCTGCACCGACGACAGCATCTGATGCCCTCGTCTTCCCCCCTCCGCCTCGCCCTCCGCGCGCTCGAGGCTAGACAGCGTAGAGACACTTAGAGGGTGTACTGTAGAGCTCACTAACCGCAGTATTTGTACATAACCACTGATCGGTATTGTATTCACAAAATGGTAGAAAGAGTATTGGAGTATTATTTGTCATCCGGTTTGCATCCGCTCGTCCCCAATCGCAGTGTCGGTGTTGTGAATAGAATATATTCTGATAGAAGTATTCATGATGTCTCCTCCTCCCCTCCAAAACGGTTTGTCCCCTGGTCACGGAACTGTTCGCCTCCCCATAGTCGGCTGCTTGTTTGGCGCCCGCAAATCATATGAAATGTCTCGAAAAAAAATCAAAAACTTTCGTTCCCCTCGCTGGCTTCGTATCAATATGCTGGCGCTTCTTTTGCACGTACTTTCAGGTTTATCATAGGAATTTGATGGAATTGAATGGCCCAAAGACTCGCAATCCGTTCACTTTCTGCTTCCTCCCCGTCTATTTCTGTGGCACTCTCGACCAACCTTTCATGTACCTTTCAATCCTGCCAAGGACCACATTCCCCACCACTTTATGCTTACTTAATCTATTCGCTTATTCCCCCACTTTGATTTATGAAGAGCATTGGAAAGAGATTACAAAGAGTAGCGTCTGCTGATTAGTATTGACTAGTGACTAGTCGTTTCCCCCCTCTGCTCCCATCATTGGCAGCTCATTAATTGTCAGTTGGCCCATGGCAAAACTATTACTTTTCTCAGTCAACAAGTGCCCGAATAATATGACCCTGACCCGCCTTCGTTGTATCAACATTTCTTCTGATGAACTCACTTTCAACAATACTGCAGAGTTTTCAACCACAATTCGACACTAACAATCTTTATCAAACTGATTCTGTCATTTTGAGAGCATCATGTTTACGGAATTTCCCCCTTCAAAACTACTCGTTGGCCGAGACTGAGCGAACCTGAAGGAATAACATCACTTGTTGCTCTAAAAGGAAGGGACCTTCTCGACAGAGTATGTATTGATCTTCATCAAAGTCTCCCATAATTTGACATTGTGAACTGCACGAGCGCCTCCGATCTTGTAGGCGCAGTTTCGCTGAGTTATTGATAGGAATGAAATCACAGACGCTGCTTCTGTTCGGCGTGTGGAGACAGCCCAGGGGAACTCACTCCAAATAATAAGTGAATGTGGAGTTGACAAAAGGCTGTTTTTATTTGTGTAATTTTCGATTTGGCGAACGTTAACCCCTTTCAAAGCTTCTCGTTGGCAGAGACCGTGCGCACCTGAACGAATAACATTTTTTGTTGCTCTGCAAGGAAGTAACCTTCTCGACAGTGTACTCCTTGAAGTTCTCCCACGGCTTCTCCCATAGTTTGACATTGTAAACTGCGCGAGCGCCTCCGTTCTTGTAGACGCAGTTGCGCTGTTTTGATGATCGCTAGAGATGGTAGGGCGAGTGGGGCCATACTCCCTTGTTGAAGTCTTTGGCTGCACAGGAAGACTCTCCCACGAGCACTTCGAACCTCGACAGCGACCCCGCCACCACTTGAGTCGATGCAGACAGAATCTGTAACATCGGCAATAGGCGACTTTCCAGCCATGACACCTTGATGGGAACGAGAAGAGACGCGGAGTTGCCGGCGTTCAGCTGCTTCAGCGATCCCCAGACGAGGTCCTGTCAAGTGGAGGGTGAGAGATGGAGAAGGCGACTAACCTGGTTGTCCTGAGAGTTAGGGTCTTTGCTAGCGGTGATTCCTCCGCCCATCTGAGCGAAAACGCCCGTCGAAACAACGGCAAGAAAGCAAAGGAACTTCATCCTGATAGCAAGTGAGCGAGTGAATTTTCTCGGGGGCAAAGGCGAAGTTTGACGACGGCGCTTCCTTTTATACACAGGCGCTGCTACTGCCAACGTGTATTTATTATCGATAGAAGTGATCAGAAAGGAGAAGAATGAGAAGTGCTCACCCTCCAAAGGAGGCAACGGCCCTATCGTGTAACATAGGAACCTTGCAAGATTTGAAGACAAAATGAATGTACGGGACATAATTTACACCCATAGAAAAGAAGTGATCATCCGTTAGTGGTGAAGAGGAACCAGTCGAACTGCGTGAAATATAGTTTGGCGATTCGAGAGATTACAATGCTCCTCCTCTGTTCGCTCAATCGGTTCACTGAGTCCAGGATTGAAAGCGGCATTTATCATGCCAACATTCCATTTGATGTATTCGATTTCAGCAATCCTCATAACGTATTGCCAGAAAACGATGTTTCGACCGAAAAATCTTTATTACGTATCGATTGAGATCCATCCAGGGTTCAAAGACGCTCATTGGCCGCAACGGAACGTCCCTGTAGAGTAAACTTCCGTGATTGCTCCCCCTACAAGGATGCACCTTGGTGACAGTGTACTGCTTGAAGTTCTCCCACGGCTTCTCCCACACCTCGACCTTGTAGATGAAGCGAGGAGCTCCGCTTTTGTAAGCGCAGTTACGCTAAATGATTGGTTCAAAATGCTTGATAGGTGGTGGTTCTTACTCCGCTGCTGGCCTTGGAAGCGGGGCAGGAAGACTCTCCCACGAGGACTTCGAACTTGGACAGCGATCCCGCCACCACCTGCGTCGACGCCTTCAGAACCTTGATGGGGACAAGGAGAGAGCGGGAGTTGCCGCTGTTCAGTTTCGTCAGCGATCCCCAGACAAGATCCTGAAAGGGGGGAGGCTATCGTTGAGAGTTGCCTGGGGAGACTTGCCTGGTTCTCCTTGGAGTTGGGGTTGCTGCTTTGGGTGGCTCCTCCGACCAGCTGGGCGACGGTCACCGTCGACACCGCGGCGAGCAAGCAAAGGACCTTCATCCTACAAAAGATACAGTAGTTTTACAAAGGAAGCTGATGTATGAAAGGGTGACCCCTCGCGGAGCCATAAGGGGAATGAACCAAGCCGATGGGTGATGGCCTCTCGGCCACCCTTTTATACGTTTCTGCTACGTCGAAGATTGTTGCGAAAAGAAACGGGGACGAAGGGTGCAGAGTGTGTGCTTCTTCGGCCGGTGGAGGCAGCAACGAGAACCTATGCAGTTCCTGTGACAAAAAATGAGAGAACTCGATTGGAATCGTGATGGGAGATTGCAAGAAACGAAATGAGAAGGGAATATCGACACGCTTTTTGCTGTTGTGTTTTGTTAATTCAGTTCATTGAACCAAACAGCGACATGCTAAACACACGGTTGCGGATGCAGACTTGGTCCTCTTGGGCTCAAAATAATTCGTAATTGGTTGTGAACTTTAGTGACATTGGTGGCTTCAATCGAATCAACTTCATTCATGATATGAATCGCGAGTAATACTGGTATGGCATATTTACAAGTAAATACAATAAAGCCTTCACAAACAACCATGCATTCTCCTCAGAACTAACAGCTTCAAATGCTTAGAACTCTTCGTTGGCGGCCACCGAGCGAACCTGCAAGAGATTCTTTTTCATTGTGTTGCTTTGGAACGAAATCACCTTGGTGACAGTGTACTGCTTGAAGTTCTCCCACGGCTTCTCCCACACCTCGACCTTGTAGATGAAGCGTGAGCCTCCGTTTCGATAGCTGCAGGCGGACTGGAAGCGTGGCCATTACTACAGGCATCATCTATTCGCTCACCTGATCAACGGCATTGGTGGAACACGCAGATTCACCCACGAGGACCTCGAATCGGTACAACATCCCAGCCACGACCTGTTTCGATGCGCTCAGGATCTGCAGGTACTATGTAACCAATACAGACTGTATCAGTGGCACCTTGATGGGAACGAGGAGGACATTCGAAGTGCTTCCCTTGTTGAGTTGCGGCACAGATCCCCGGACGATGGCCTGGTTATCGGAAGAGTTTGGTTCACTGTCGGGTGTGATTCCTCCCGTAATCACCTGGCCATTAGCCAGTGCAGCAGACGCGATTGCCGCGAGTAGGAACAACAAGTTCATTCTGAAAGAAGCGCTGATGGGATTGGGCGAACTGTGACTAATGGATAGGTCAATGTCAACGCGCGAAAGCATTAGCAGAAAAGGAGAAGATTCGAAGTAGCAGAAGAGTAAAACACAATGCGAGCGAGCCAAATCGGCGTTTATGGAGGGAGAAGGAATCGATGAATCACTGCAATTGATCGAGAACTCGTGAATGCACAGCAACCAATGATATTATTCCACACGACAAACACCTTTATCATAGCCCGCGTAAACAGTTCTGTGGTATCATTTCTCTGCCACCAATGCGTTAGATCTTGGTAGGACGGGAATTCCAATGAAACTTGGAAAAGATGTAAACGACATTTATATCGATAAGTTCAAAAGTCAATGGCATCTTCCACAAACCAGAAGAAAGGGCAAATGAGCTTAGCAATTCATTTCTTCCTGTCCAAGGCCTCGTCCCACGACTTGGCTAGCATCTTGAAGTACATGTCACTCGAATCGATCTCTGCTTCAGACAAGTTCCGATCCACTCGCGAACTGACAGCGAAAATATCGAGGACTCAAAGATGGCCATACCAGCTTCTGATTCCAAATATCTTCTTCGCTAGAGGAATTGAACCCGCCGCCTTCCGCAATCCTCCATGATTACGAATGAGCAGATACTTCATCAGAATGCAATTGGTTGCATGAAGCTGAGAGTGCGTAAGCTTTCGACGAGCAAGAAAAGGATTACTGTAAGGCAGAGGATCCTAGTGAAGACTACGTGCAGGTATCCCGCTGCCCAAAGGGTGGATGGAATGAAAACTAGAGTCTTCAGTACAGACGATGCAAGGCAGGTAGGTAGGAATGCTTGGGAATATTCCAGAACCTCAAACATCTGAAATCTTAAAAAATTGATCGAACACAAGATTTTATCTTGCCTGATATCGATCATTTAGCGATCCCTTTCCCTTCAATACACAATCTATTCGTTTATAATAAAAATGAGAGGCTACGGTATACTGAAGATTTGTCATATTGGAAGTTCTCGTTTGACATACTATTATAGATGTGAAGTCAGAGACCCCAATCATGCCAAATGCGAAGAAATAGTATTCAACATAGTGGAGCCAGCCAAATAGTAAACCGAAGGAAATCTGGAAACGAAATTTGTAATAAACCCTTTTAATCATTAGAACTCACACAAGATCCCACAGATCCAATTACAAATAAGGGACTCAGTTGTTGAATGAGCTCATATTTTTCCAATTTCCAGCTTGCGTACACCCTAGAATATACCCAAGAATTAGAAAAATACAGCATTGATTGTGACCTCTCACTGAGAATCCAGTGTGTTAGCATTGAAGCAACTCCATAACAACTTTGATGGGCGCAGGTCAAGAAATCAGTAGTTGAAACGTATTCATCTTGACCTGAGTCCATTGCAAATGAAAAAGTTCATTCCGTCGTTATACCCTTGAGTATTATCCTCGAGTCGGACCAAAATACTCCAATCTGTATAAAAGAGAGCAGCGTCGAAACGTGCAATGTAATGATAAGTAGAAATCTATTGCAAGGAGTTCCTTCACCCACTTTCAGACGACTTACTTGCAGTTGACATGAAGACATTTAGTTCGGGCAAGCACTGCATGAGTAACACCAATGAAGAACAGTGCGCCAAAGACGAGAAGCATCGCACAGGAAAGGGAGGCAAGCATGAAATACTGCTTCAAGTGCAGCACAACAGGATCATTGCCAGAAGAGCCGGTGATATGGGCAGTTTCTGTGGAGTTATTGAGAACCTCGGAAATCGTCGTCATCGGTAGATTAGAAAAATATAGAAGTGAGAAGAGGATAAGTAATGCATTCACCCTTTGACTACGAGAACACCGAGAACCTGAGCCCATTGCGATCAACAAACTTTACGCATCGTTTAGTATTGAGGGATGGATATTATCGAGAACTATTTGGCTTCTAATACACTCGATGCCCTTTGGCAGTCAGACGATCACGAAGAGATAAACGTCAAAAAAAACTGTCCCGTGACCTACGAATGATGGTCAATAGAAACACACCATGGTGTGAGTGCAGCCTAACTCCGCCGATCTATCGAAAACGACAGAAACTGTTTCGCGGCCTCACGGACCGTTGTAGCTTCTACGGATTTGAGATGCGTATCGGTTCGCAGCATTGATTTACTCGTGTGAACATGTTTCACGGATTGTTCGTGGTTTATAAATTGAAATATTCGTTATTTTGAAGGCGTAGGTAACGATGGAAGGGGCAGGGAAGAAGACCAGCCCCACGGGACACCCCATTCGGCCACGCAACCCCAATCCTCAACCGGCTGCTGGGACACTGGAAAAACTCACACAGGAGACCATCGTCAGACTGATCTGCGACGATTTCATGGTAAGCTCCTTCCGATAATCTTACAAAAGAAAACTATTTTTATTGCAGATTCAAACCGATGCCATTCTGAAGCTGCGCGACAAGTATTATTCGTCCCCGAAAGAAGTGCATCTCTTCGGAATTGTCAAGGTAAAAATTATTGACTGCCGAATGACTAGTGCCGTTGCAGGACCTGATTCTGCTGCTCAACTTCATCCACTACCGTTCTCACGGTGTGTGGCCACCCGTGCCGACGGAGGAGGAGGAGGAAGGGTCGAGGGAGGAACAGCACCCAGCGGGGGAACTCGAAAAGCTCGTTCGATCCACCATGATGATGGCATGGATAAGCGACCTGCAGGTGGACCATCAAACACTAAGGCAATTTGAAAATTTTGAAGATTACGACGGAGTGCTTGGATGACCTGAAGAATGCGCCACGCGTCAAGGAAGAGCACAAGGTCCACAGGATCTGCGAGGTCTCTATTTGTTTTGAAACGCTCTAATCTGTCAAATGTTGAGTTTCCTTTTAAAAAAAGCGGTCGGGATTTTGTCCACGTTACTAACAATTTCTTCCAGAACATCGTGACTCTGCTCATCGAACTGCGCGTGAAGGTGGATCGGACGACGGCAGCTGCACAGAGGAACAACGAAGGACGAAAGAGGCCCGGTCCCCTCGGCAGCATCCCCGAGCCACAGAATAAGATTCAGAAGCCATAGGCAACTATTATCACAAGTCCTTGTTCAAAACAAGCGCCATCTTTCATTCTCCCGAATTTCCTATGGAAAGATGTACACATGCTCACAGTGCATAATAATACACTGTTAATATATTTGGATTGCTTCCACATTCCAGGTACCAATAAATCTTTTATTCCATTGCGCGTTCCCATGACTGCGTGAGGATCGTGAAGTAATCATCGGGGGAGGACGACGCCTTCTCAAAGGCATTTTCAGTGGTTCTGAAAAACACTTTCGCTCATAAGACCCCATTAGTGGTGACCTTTCACTGAGGCAGAAGAATGCTCGGGCACTACGGATGGTCTGAGCGGTCCTGCGAAGGCCACGGTGATACCGTATCAAGAGAAGCTTCATAAGAACACTTGACAAGGCATGAATCTGAAAGCACATTGGAACAGAGAACAGAATGGCTGCTCTCACAGCTATTCCAAGACATCTGGCATAGAGAATTGGCATGAGGCCGAAGAGCCACAGGAAAGAAGGAACGAGGACGATCATCTTGAAGAGCGAAGAGACGAGGCAGACGGGAAGGACTGCTCGAGAATACTCGAGGACCTCGTACATCTGATGCGGTGAAGAATGCAAAGAATATTGAGGTTTCAACGATCACTACTACCTGGTATCGATCATTGAGTGTAGCTCGACCGAACAACGAATGATATCGATTCCGATTGTAGAAGAACGACATCACCGTGAGCTGAAAGGGAATCGGTTTAGATGTTAACAGTGACGGTCCAACGGCGATTGAGGCCATGTCCGCCGTTCCGACGATAGCGAAAGCTTCCATGAAGCGAGAAGCTGAAGAACTCTAGTGCAATGTCAGGGTAAGTGACGACTGACTCGAGTACATCCATCCGAAGAGAACGCCAAAGGAAATGCAGCAGAGAACTGCCGAGAAGGAGAACAAGAGACTGGGCCGCACTACCGACTCGTAGTCGCCCAGTCGGCGACTCGCATACAATCTGTCGAAGATGAACACATTTCGAGGGCATCGAATTCACCGTTCCGATAGAATCCAGAAGTTGGACATGGTCGAGACGCCGTGCAAAGTCTGATGGGCAGTCGTCCAGAGGTCGTGCGGATCGACGTCGCCCAGTCTGTCTGAATATCAAGCTATTCTGCTTCTATGATAGAATTCGGCTTGCCTTCAAGAACTGCAAGAGCATCGATGGATTCAATTCCGAGTTGAGAAAAGGAGAGGAGAAGGTTGATGGACACGGTGGTGACGAGGAGGAATCTGAACAGGTCCTTGGTGTTGTTATGTGATTGGTCGACCTGCAGTTGACGTGGAGGCTGTGGGTGCGGACGAGGACGAAGTGGCAGAGGGAGAGAACGACGATGGCAGAGGAGACGAGAAGGACTGTGCCGAGGATACAAAGGAGCATGAGAACTCGCTCGGAGTTCATGGTCGATCTTCCCTTGCCGCTAGTGATGAAGGGAATAAGCTCTTATGGATATACGACACGCTAATGCTCATCCCCTTTCGATCGTGCCCTTCATTTCTCGAGAAGTTCAGCACAAAACACAAATTCTTCCCGTGTGGTGTTATGTCGCATCAAACATCGGCAATCTGCGGTGTGGCATTAGCACTTGAAGGTTGTTTTGGTGGCCCGATGAGATAAATACAGGAACGAAGATGAAAATGGCCCTGTACTTCTCCCGAACAGCGTTACTACAGACGGCAAACGGGATTAGCTCTGCGCCTTCTTTCCTTCCGCAATGCATCAGGGATCATGGAAGTGTTGATTGTAATTCATCAACGATCCCATTGTCTGGCCAAAATAGATGAGCGTGTTCCACGTGTCAGTTATTGTAGTCCAGACAACAACAACGCGACTTATTGCTGGCATCGCAGAAGTCGAGTTCGGGAAGAGTGCAGGTGACACCCTCGTGGGCTGTCAAATTTTGCCTGCGACCACAGCAATTCGATGCACCGACCGCATTCCCCGTCTTCTCCAAGGGGTGTTAAAGAAGAGGAGGGATAAGGCCACTGACAATATAGTGGTTCTGGAAGACGGCCACGTAACACAGGGGCTGGAAGTGTCGAGACGATCTTTTTACTACGAGTGTTGAGCCGTAGAGGATTTTTGAGAAATTCGGGTCCAGAATAGTGTTGGACGGGAATGAGTATGTCACATACTGTATGTGGGATGATGCTGTGTTGTCAGTGTCAGATAAGGGTCTCTCATAGTTGCCACGGCAATGAGGTGGGGCCAAGTGGAAGGAAGAAGCAGCAACAAGGCCATGATGATCGTGCCATGGATTAAGACATCCAACTCATGATGACAAGAATCATTTATTCATACAATGTACATGCGTCGTATTACACTTCTCATTGCAAATAACACGGAAGAGATCGTAGGAGGGAAGTCGAGAGTCCGGATCAAAGGAAGAAATCACTGAAATTCCTTTGGAGAGGGTAGCAGTGAATGGACAGACCTGTCATCGCTTCGTGACTGAGCTGCCGACCCTTGTCCGCGTCCTTTGCCTCCTCTTCCCCTCCCCATTGGCATTGGACAGAACGCGCTCGTCTTCTCACTTCCTGGCCAACCCATCGACCTTTTGGAAGAGGAGACTCACTCTCGAATTGGAATCCGCCGAAGTTGTTGGAGAAGGGGAAGGCGTCGCTGCCTAGGAAGAAAACGATGACGAGAAGGATGAGAGCGCGTCTCCACATGGCAGAGTGATAGATTCATCCATTGAGGGCGTAAATTTATAGGAGTTTCTTGTAAGGGTGGGGCAGAAGTACACGAGGAGGAAAACAGGCATACAGACAAGTAGTACAAGTGTGGATCATCGCACTTGCACTGTCAACGTGATTATCCGATCGAGAAACAGAGGAGAGGAGGGGAAGGGGGAAGACCATGGTACCACGCCCCCGCCGCATGTTTTGATGCGTCTGTGAAAACACATGAACTCGGAAGTGCATCACTCCTGTCAGAGTCAAACATTCCATAATGGAAATGTTGTTAATTCGTTTTATTTGAAATGCATTTCAGACAAGCAAGAATGGTCGCTGTGATTGATACAGTAATTAGGTGGATTATCCCCCGCCAGTTGATTTTGATAAAGTGTTGAATGAACATGCCATAAATAAAGTTTAATAACATATAAATAAATATATAAGTAAGCACATAATTCTGTTCATAAAATTATTCCTTCTTTTCTTTTCCGCATCGTCTCATAACAAATCGACAGATTGCCCGAACTGTGAACATTGAAAGAATGGCCATCGAGCAGACGAGCACGAGGAAGATAACAACGATGTCAATGTTGTGATACTCAATAATAGACATGTCGTGGGAGACCGGGCGAAGGGCAGAAGAAGGGCCGAATTCCGCTGCGAACGCAACGTATTTCACAAGCAGTTCTCTTGGAGAGAAGGGCTTTCCCGCCAGTCGTCGAGCCGTGTCCTTGGCTTGATCGGAGTATCTGAAAGCAGCACGATTATGCTAGTTCTATCTGTGTAAATGACTTCTTGTCATCGATAATTCCCATGATGGCTTCAGCGAGCTTCTTCGGCTTCTTCAGTCCGGCCTTGTCGAAGACTCTGCCGAGTCCATTCCTTTCCAGCATCAGTGCATTCCGAGGCTGGTCTCCGAAGAGAGGGATGAAGAGGCCTGAAGAGAGCAGGATGCGATGAAGAATATTGGGGGTGTACCAGGAACTCCTCGATGGGCGAGTTCCAGTGTCGACGCCATCCCACAGTGAGTGACGAAGAGTGAAATGCGGGAGTCGTCTGAGAACAGAATAGCTAATTTAGGAGGTCTCATTTCGCAAGCCGAGAATCATAAGCGCCACTGTGGTACGCAAGAATACTCACAGTTCAAGGAGTGTTGTAAAATCCACAAATGATCCTAACCACGATATTGTGGTGGTGCCAACGCTGTTCCTTTTGCGTTCCGTTTGCACCTGTTCTCTCTCCACTGTTCTCTCGTTTCTCTAACCGCCCTGACAGGTTAGAGAAACGAGAGAACAGTGGAGGGAGAACAGGCGCAAACGGAACGCAAAAGGAACAGCTTTGGCACCACCACAATACCCACGCGGATATTGAGGATAAAATTATTTTGAACCTGCCATCCTATGTATTAGACCACTGCGGACAACCTCTCGCGTTTAGTTTTTTTTTCGTATCTGCACTCATTTTTGCGCAGTGGTAAAAACCGCGATTTTCCCCTCATTTTGCCTGGAAGACGACACCTATCACAATCAAAAAGTCTGTCCCCATTCGACTGTCTAGAATGGCTGTCATTTCGATTCGGAACAGGAGATCACGGTGGCGGTTAGATTATACGTCAATCCATGGGAGCAACCAGCCAAAGGGTACTTTTGCGGAATCCGTTGTTGTGGTGACCCACAGCAAAATAAAAGAAATTCCCAAAAAAACAGGGCTTCCGCAAAAGTTTAGTTGATTTGCCTTCCAAAGAGCGCGAATGCTGTAAAGGTGTGGTAATTAATAAAAGTTGATTTGGCTTGTGTTTCGAGCGGGGAAAGGGAAGGAAATTCACCAGGATTCGATTTGGCTTTATTTTCAACGGCCAAATCAGAACGAGATAGGATAGCAAAGCTATTATTATACAGTACTCTTAACGCCTTCCCCACTTTGCCCAATAATCTGTGACAATGTTTGCAGTCCGTTCCGTTTTTTTTAAATCACCTAAACGTTTGCGGAATCCAAACCTTGAAAACGAATTGCTCTAGATCGCATGCGCCGGGTAAAAGTTGTTCTCGGGGCAAACGGATAACGTCTTCGAACGAGGCCTCCAGTAAGTGCTTCCTGTAGAAATTCCACGGCTCCAGGACAAAATATGCTTCGTGTTCTTCCGTAAGGCCCGTCAGCAGGCGCTGGAAAAATTATCTTTAGATGAAACACTTATATATATATGAGACCCCTTATAATTAGATTAAAAAGTTGGGCGTAAAAACTCCCCCCCCCCTGTAAAGTGCACTTTTGCGTGCACGAAGTGTACTTTACAGACGTGGGAACTTTACTACACCCAGCTTTTTATTTTAAGAGCCCTTATGCATATATTGTGAGAATTTACACTTAGTTAGCGAAGCCTTCGATTCTTTAAAGGAGGAGTAGCAGCAACTTTTTGGCCCCAGACGGAGTGCACTTTCCCCATACGCCTACGTATTGAAATGCTGCATTTCAATACGTAGAAGTATG
>JACMIG010000525.1:19264-30513 GCA_014805385.1 Levipalatum texanum
ATACAGAGGATCTCTCTCCACTGTTCTCTCGTTTCTCTAACCGCCCAGACAGGTTAGAGAAACGAGAGAACAGTGGAGAGAGAACAGGTGCAAACGGAACGCAAAAGGAACAACTTTGGCACCACCACAATATACTCGATCACCCCGCCAATACTTTATGGAGTGTACTCGGAAACACTCCAAATTAAGATACATCACGACGCAAAGTTCATAAGGCGCTCTTGGAATTTAGGATAGCAGACAGTCTGACTTACTCAGTAAGTCGTTCTGCGGAATCCACGGCGAAAGTACGACATTAGGCACCCGTGACACTTCGTTCACGGCAAAGTCGTCGTCGACCTTCTCGTACTTCCAAATTACGGTGACTTCAGGAAGGAGGCGGAACGCCTGCAGGTATTATAGCCCGGCATCGGTCAAGCTTGTTTACCTCCAGAATGTTCCTCTTCGTGGGGAGTTTGATGGAGGAGGAAGGAGTCACAGACCCGAAGGAGAAGATCACATTGTGGCGACGTCGAGACAGAATTTTGTTCCATTCCTGAAATAATACGACTGGTTCTTCTCGAATCCAGTGACCTCATCAATTGGCCGAGGCTCCTGGAGAGTGAGTCCCCCGAGGTCGAGGACGCGATGGAGAGTGGGAGTGGCGACGCCGATGAGGGGCTCGTTGTTAGTGAAGACGAAAGCGGAACGGGAAGAGAGCTCCTGTTGTGAATATTCTCCATCCGTTTCTCGTACTGTGCTTTAATTTAGGTTGAAGAGTTCTGAGTGTGCGCGCAGTGTAGAAAAATACACAAATACTACTAACGTAAACGCCAGGGAAGTCAGGCCCGAAGTGCTCCTTGAGGACGGCATCGACGGATGTCCGAATAGCCTTGTACGTGGCACGGATGCCAATGTCGTTGACGATGTTCACAGCGCGATCCCACATCGAATGGACGTTCATCTTGCTGGTAACGGGGCCTGTGATCAGACTGAACGACTATTACGAGGCGAGTACTGACTGGGATCGAAGCTGAGTATCCTCGGGACGCCGGCCTCGTAGTATTGATCTCCGAAAAGATAAGTCGTCGACCCGAATACCGTCGACTTTGGAGCGATATAGTGGCTCAACCCTGAATTCCCATGCAACCTTTCGCGATCCAGCCACAGACAATACCTATCCCGCAGACGTCAAAGTTCTCCGTGATCAGAACATCAAAGCTCTCATTCTTCAAGCTCTCCAGAAGACCGGGTTCATTCAGAATTGACTTGCAGACCCCAGAAAAGAGCGCCCCCGCATTGTTTCTTCTCTGAAAGAATTGAGAAACTAAGAAATTGGGAATCAACTGACAGCGACGTTGGTCCAAAAGTCATTCGCCGGCACTTCGAAGAAATCGGCGTTTGATTCATCCGTGGCGTCCAGAAGTTCAAGCGTTCGCTTCGTAGGTTGGACGTGTATAATGCGGGAGCGAGTTGTTCCATCGGTGAGATTGGGGAAGATGACAGGGATCAGAGTGGTCTGCGATGGAAGGAATGGTAGGGAGAGGAAGGGACGCCACCCACCACGTCGTGCCCTTCCTCCACGAGAATGTCAGCAATTGCTCCCATGAAACGCGTGTGGGACAGGGCTATTTTGGTGGAGTAAACAAGTATTTTAAAGGAATAACATAATGAAGGAAAGCAGAGTAGAAGGAGAAGAGAGAGTCGCATGGAGCAGCCGAGTCAACAACAACTCTCCCCCTCTGCAGCCTTTTCCCTTTCACGTGGGAGAGTTCGATAAGCGACCACGTTCCGAACTCTTGAACTCGCCCCGCGTTCTTTGGCGTAGCAACGGGCTTTATATCTCCAAGACTTCCCCTGCAACATAACTCGGTGCAAAGTGCATATTTCATCATCGCTTACAAAAAGGCGTTCCATAACGACAATAGAAATACAAAATAAAACCAAATGTTGATTCGTTCAGCGATTTGAAAGAAATGAAAATAAAGCCCAAAATGCTCTCCAATTCAAAAAAGATTTGTATAAAAATAATGATGTAATATTTTTCCCGCACATTCCGGAAATTCCGGAAAATACCACTTTCCGGAATCGGATTTTCCCGCCTGTTTTCGCACATATTCTGGAAGTCCGTAAATTCAGATGAGAGACGTTGGGACTAGAGACCACGACACGCAGGGATGAGAGAGGTTGGGGCCAGAGACCCCAAATATTGTCAGTTGATAGTCAAACATTTTATTCGATTGATTCTGTATGGAAACGTTCAGGGAGAATCGTCTTCTTTTCCAAGGAGCCAGTAAGTTTCGATAGAGCCTTGTCCCTGAAGTTGAAATCATGAACAAAAGAACGGAGTGCGACCGACCGTGAAGGTCATTTAAAACATAAAATCAGAATAATACGGACCTTGACAATGACGTCTCCCCTCAGTTCCGTCCTGTATCCTCCGATGACTCTTGAGAGGAATGAGTTGGTGGCCGTGGAGATGTGGATGGCACCCGCTGCAATGGAGTCTTTCTCCTTGATGGAGGAGAAAGCGCGGACGTTTCCCGTTGCTCTCCATCCTGGCGGCGATGTTAACGGTGTCCCCAAAGAGGCAGTAACGAGGCATCGTCATTCCCACCACTCCCGCCACGCAGGAGCCTGCATTCAAGACTATGACAAACAAAGGAAATTTCCCACCTGTGTGCAATCCAACGCGTATCTGTATCCGCTCTTTGGGCATGTGGGGAACGCGGAAAGTGTCGATGGCCTTGAGGAGGGCGAAGGACATCTCCGCTATCTCCCTTGCGTGCTCGTTCCCATTTCGATGGGGTAAACCAGAGACACACAGGTAGCCGTCCCCGATCGTCTCCACCTTGTAGGCGTCCCTCTCTTCGATGATGGCGTCGAAGATCGTGTAGAGGTGGTTGAGCAGGTTCACCACCTCAATAGAAAGTCAGCAGACCTCGAGAGAGGGCCAACCTGGAGTGGAGTGCATCTCGCTGCGAGCGTCGTGAAGGAGACGACGCCGGAGAAGAAGATGGTGACGCAGTCGAAGGTCTCCGGCTCGATCGTCTGTCCGAGCTTCAGACGATCAGCCACTTGCCTCAACAGGAATTTATTGGAACATGAAGTTCCCGGGTACTTGGGGAGCATCTTGTAGAGTATGATGTCGCTTTTCTTCTTCTCGTTGCTGAGTTCCTTAGTTCTCGCCTCCACTTCGTCCTCCAGATTGGAGGCATACTGTTCGAGAACCTTGAACACATGGTCCATCAGGTTCTGCGATCTGAATTCCACGATAATCAGTTTTGCTTCTCATCCTCCGTAATGCGTACTTTCCGTGCTCAAGGGAATTGATTGCTTTCTGAACGATCTCCGCTGTCGGTCTCCTCTCCGGGTTCTCGTCCCAACAATCATTCACGAGCATCATCATTGACGGGTGAAAGTCGTGTTGTTCCATCGCGAAACTCGGTCGCATCGGCTCCTTGCCTCCTTTCTTTATCTCGAAGATTAAATCTGGAATGGGTGCACTCGTCGAGCGATTGGAGAGGCTTCCACCCTCGACGTCCATTTCACTCAATTCCTGCGACCACACTGGCTTCCTCGTCGCTATTTTGGAGCAGATGATGGCGAATGAATAAATGTCCCCTGGCTTCGTGCCCACGCGGTCGCCCGATCGAATCAGTTCCGGAGCCGTGAACAGGAGGCCTGGAAGGGAGTCGAAGGAAGAGAATCTCCCCTACACTGGGGTGTCCTCGTGTCGACAGCCTTGATGGAGTGGTAGCCGGCATAGGATATCTTCAGCTGCCACCGCGAGTCTACGAGGCACGTCGTCGACGACAACCACCCATGGGCACCGCACACCGAGTGGTGGAGGTAATTGAGGCCCTGCCAAGGGAGTCGACGTTGGAGAGGGGGGGGGGGCAGACCCCGGCGATGTCGCGGATGAGTGAGAACTTGAAGAACCAGTCCATCTGCATCGTCGACTTCTGGAGGACGTCCTAAATGAATGTGCTTGATCAAGATACTATAGGTGTCAACATGAAGTGATCCTCTTTCGCAGAATCTCCAGATGGTCATGAAGACGGGACCGTTGGAGCAGATTCCGACGAGACGGTTGACGTTGTCGTGTTCGAGAGATCGAAGCTGGCGGATAAGTCTTTTCCACACCTCTCCTCTCTCACTTGTCGTATTTCGAGAACATCTTCCTTGGCCACTGCGCGGTACCCGATGTGCTTCCTCCCAACCACCGCCTGATTGCGGTAGAAGAAGTACTCGTGCCTCTCGGAGCCCTGAGGCTCATTCCAGTCTTTGGAGTTCAAGAGAACCTTACCTTCCTCCCATCCAGTGTGTGTTGTGACTCATCGGAGACGACGCTGGCAGTAGTTGAGTGTCGTCGTTCCTTGGGCGTCTCCATGGGCGAGGCCCCTGCGGGACGAGAGAGTGCGGCGAACGAAATCTGCCACTGCAGATCCTGCGCCTCCTCCTGTCGGACTTTCCAGCTGAAAGCAACTTCGGGGACAGATTGGCGTACCGATATGTCAGCACACCGACGATGGCGATGACGACGACGAGAGCGGAGATCGCGGCAGCGAACACTGTCAGGTACTGCAGGGAACGGTATGGTAGCGAAAAGACTTGAGAAGTTTTGTGAGCGATCTCTTTTTTGTTAGATCTTTGTAGGATAAAATTTAACGTGCCTGATTAGCTAACGAAATGGGACACAGTTCGTTCTTGCATCCACAGGGGGGCATGGTCAGCGGGCGGACTCCGCCACGCGTTGTCCACATCGCAGACTCGGAGGAATAAAGCTCGTGGAAGTTTTGGGTCTAAAGCCACCACCTTCATCAGAAGATAGAGCGATCCAACCATGCTGTATCCGACGGTCTTGCATTCGATCCTCAGCACATCGAACGGGACGTCTCCCAAACCGAGGAGAGTGACTGTGAAAATGGGATCGCGTCCTCCGTTAGCGTTGATCGAAACGCGACCAGACTGCCCTAGCGGAGAGACGCCTTCACTGTCGAGCCAGAGACTGGAGACTCACCATCGAACTGCCCTTTGGCGTTACGGAGAAGTTCTCGTGCAGACATGTTCCGAGCCATTTCGGGATGCAGCTGCACTGTCTTGTTCCGTGCCATCGCGTAGAGGTAGAAGGGATCGTGGAGTTCCGCCACTCGGGAGATCGACTAAGAAGATTCCATTTAAAAACGCCCATTTTTCACTTCTAACTTCAGTTCGTGTGTAGAAGTTAGGAACGTTGGATATCGTAATATTCATCGCATACCGTGTCGAGTTGGTTGCAGTCAGTGCAGTTGAAGGGGGCTAATTCAAAGGCATCGGCGACCTGGGCGAGGAACGACGTCGATGTGTCGTTGTCGCTTCGCTCGTGGTCGAGCTGAGCAGTGAAATTCTTGCGGTTCATCATTTATCGATACCACGATGCTTCTCCTAGCCGTCGTGAGTGCCTCGGCATCCCTTCCGTCGGGAGGAACGCGCTTGTCGATCCACATGTAGTCTGGGGATTTGTCAAAATAAAACTAGGATTGACTGTAAAATTATACCGATTGTTCCATTCGGCCCATACGTCCTCAGCCCCGTTCTCTGGCTCTCAAGGCAGATGTAGACGTATTCGGAGGTGTTCATGCCAAGTTCGGCAGCCGCCAGCAGCAGCATTCTACGGGATAGCAAGCTCTCGAGGCAGACAACCATTACTGCAAGGGAATATCGAACGAACCAACACATTCGGACCTCTCGCATTGTCCCGAGCATCCCTGAGTGTCGAACGGAATTCGTCCATCGTGCTGTTGGTGATGTGGCGACGACAGACGATGTTCTGATCGACCAGTGGCTGGGCTAACGTCTGTATATCACATTGAAATCGGAGACAAAGGGAGGGCTAACATCAAATTCTCCGATGACTCGAGAACAGCGCGCCACCGCCGGATCCCGTTCAGTCGTGTAGATTTCGGCGACTTCGCTCCAGTTGTACTTGCGGAGGAGGGCCAGCGTCGCCAGGGCTTGGCTGCAACCACGAAGGCCATGAGGGCAGTCGAATGACTTACGGCTGTCCGCTGAATCCGACTGTGATGGTGGTGGGAAATTTAGTGACGTTGTCGAGGTCGGAGCCGTACTGAGGACCCCAGAGGAAGATGGGGAAATCGTAGATAGGCGAAATGAGTGCGCCCATGACGGCAGCTGGTAATGGAAGAATGGACGAATGTGACAAAGTTAACGAAGGTGTTGGGACAGCGCGACGAATTTTATTACACCTCTTCTTACAGTCACTGCACGTAGGGCCAAGAACGACGTCGACGCCACTGCCAATGAAGTCGAGCATGGCACGGGAAGTCGTCGAGGGAATGCACTCGTCGATCGCCCACGTGAAACTATCGACCCCTTCAGCCTCTTAAGGGGTGCGGATACTTGACACTGGAGATATCGGGCATGAGCCCTTCCCGTTGGATCCTTTGCCACGCCACAGCGGGCGCAGCTGCATTCTTCTTCCATCCCACGAAGTAGGACAGACGAGAATTGTTCTGGGCGAACAGCATGCCCACATTCAGCACCTGAATAAGACCATTGGCTCTCCTAACAGAGAAAGAGACAGTACTCGGGTTTGGGCGATGGCCGCCAAGCAGGAGAGGAGGGCGAGGAGAGGCAGTCGCGAGGGCAGCATGGACCGAGAGTGGATGGACGCCCCCACAAGGGGACGAAGCCTCTGCGCAATGACGACGGCGCCTTCTACTAATAGGTGCGAGGGGCAAGGCTTCAACCAATCAGGCCAGGAGGAGGACACATTAGCGTGAGAATTCGTAGGTTCTTTGACCTTTTAGCATGGATTGTTTGTCGGAAAATATATTGAAATATTCACGGGGACCATGAACTGCGATGCTGAGAAGCGCTCTCATTGTACTACAATTCAATGTTTCACATGGTCAGACCCCTCGAGGAAGCTCACGACTTCTACTTCTTTCCCTATCCCTTTCGTTGCACTCGGAAATGAGCTGTCGGGGCTTCCTCTTCGCTATGCAGATGACAGTGGACATTCCCCTCGCAGTGCTGTATGTCATCGAAATCCATATCTTGCTCCTCCCCCGATACAAGTACCGATTCGCTTCGCAATTCTACACGTTGTTTATATTCGGAGGATTCGTGGTAAGACACAATTCAATGACAAGTGCACTAGATCAGGACCTTCTCCTCTTGCTCCTCACCACTCTCACAGTTTCGTGCGCGGCTCTTCCGATGTTCGGAGGCTTCTTCATGTCGTTGCAACGGGAAACCTTCTATCTCTCGATAATAAACTCGTTTGTTGTGATAGTCCCGACAAGTTCCCGCTTTCCACATCAGACTCATATACAGCCTGCCGTCGGTCCAAGACTTCCTCAATGTGATAATTGCGCTGAACCGACTGCTGGCTGTCACTTCGTACTTGTTCCGACGAGAGGTCGGGGTCCTTTTCATTTCAACACCATTTCATCATCCAGGTGTGGACTCGTTCCATCTCTGCCTTCGCGATGGCCTCGTGTGTGGCCTTTGGCTGTTGCACCTCCTTCTTCCAATACGGTGCTCCAGCTCGCTTCGGTTCCCTCACGACTCCGCCCAATGTCGAGCCCATCTACATCCTATACGGCAACTACACGATGGCTTATCCCGGGGTGGGATCCTACTCTTCACCTGCCAATCTCTTCATCAGGCCTCCATCAACCTCTCCATCGGCATCGGAGCTCTAGTCTGTGCCCTTGTTACATTGTCCATGTACACCGCCACTCTGGTCATTGCCACCAGAGTCAAGGTCAGAACATGCAATATCATGGCGTTTTTATTCGCCTCTTTCAGCGGAAGAGACCTGTCGAAGTTCCTCTCCTCATCCTCGGAGTCAGCCATTTCATTGGATGTATCCCTACCATTTGCTATCTTGTACGACTTTGATTTTTTCATGAGACCAACTAAAACTGCAGCTAACATTCGAGATCCTCGGCGACGACAACGAGTACGGATGGATTCTAATCCAAGTCCTTCCATGGATGGCGACGCTTCGCTGTCTTTCGCCTTCCCTTCTCCTTCTTCTCGTCAATCCCTTCATGGTCACTGCCATCAGGTTCCCTTCGAATTATTTTTTCTTCTTGTTTTACTTCCTGCTGCAGACAACGATTCCCAGGGCGGTTCCCACCCTCGGAGACTGCCCCGAATACCACTTCGCTGCAGGCTCGCATATTCATTTCTTCCGAGTGACTTACGAAGATGATAAGAGTCGCACGAAATACAAGCAAATAAACAGAAATATATCTTTGACGCAAGAATTCTTGGCACTCCGAGCAAGATAGCACGTCGTGCGAAGAAATTGAGCAATCACTAAATTTATCCAACAAAGTATATTTATCACACGCTACCTCATTAGAATGGCAACAAGAACAATATCGCTTCACATGGATTCAGAAAGGTATCGCTCTCACCTACACGTATCTTTCGACACAAACCAGATGCATTCCGCCCCACCGGCCCATCAGCGCATTCAAGCAATTTATTTTGCAATGCACCCAACGAAGATGGTGAACGAGCGATAAAGACTTGAATTGCCCCGCTGCTGCCGATAACAAGTCTAATAGTTAGTAGTCAATAGTACTCCACAGGTAGTTGTTGTTGCGTCGGGCGAGCGGGGGTCGGTAGGGGCGATGGCCTGCCCGATTGTGTTCTTCTCCTGGACCCTACCAATTAAGCACCCTTTCCTGTCACCCTCACTCATCGTCTGGCTCATAAAACTACCTCGACTAAATGTCATCTTCCGCTATCTTTTATGCTCGGTTTTGCTCCATTCTCCCCATTTTCAGTCATGTTCCCCTTCTCAATCTTGGAAGATATCCTCCTGTACATGTTCTACGCCTACGTCACGACGCGCTGTATAAAATCAGCATGGATCATCGCCAAGAGTGTCTACACGCACAAGTTCAAAAAGGAGTTAGACAT
Source organism: Levipalatum texanum (assembly GCA_014805385.1). Classification (NCBI taxonomy): domain Eukaryota; kingdom Metazoa; phylum Nematoda; class Chromadorea; order Rhabditida; family Diplogasteridae; genus Levipalatum; species Levipalatum texanum. The sequence continues at coordinate 28,190 of JACMIG010000525.1, forward strand.
TTCGCATCTACTCGACACTTGGGCAGGTACGAGCAATGCATTCCAAGCAACTCATTTGTGCCCTGCGAGTGTGGACTGGATCGGTCAAGGGACAAAAAAGGAAAAAGAAAAGATGGCGCTCGTCCTTTATGTGTTTGTAACGGGATTGCAGCAGCCAAGGCGAAGAGTGGGGGGAAATTATGGATGGGCATCTTGGAAGGGGAGGTTTCAGTTGTAACAGGAGGAACGGATGGCATCGGCAGGGACTACTGTCTCGAACTCGCCCGCGCTCGCGGAGTCAAGAAATTCTATCTACTCGGACGGAACGAAAAGAAACTGGCATCCATTAAAGACGAACTTGGTGAGGGTATCACCTTTAAGAATTAGAGATAATAAGAACGGAAGCCTAGCGCTAATGGGGTATTCTTATTATGGTAATGTAAGCAATTTATAATACTTCGTTGCAGAGCAGAAGTATGGAGCAGAGGTGAAGACGGCTGTCTTCGACTTTGAGAAGAATGATTTGGAGAAGCTGCCCAAGGAACTCGAGACTCTCGACATTGGAATCCTCTGTAAGAGAGTGATCTTCCAGCTATCGCTAAAAACATTATTTCGGGCTCCCTTTGAATGGAATTCACAAGTGCGGCAATTTTTCGCGTATCTTGAAGACTTTGACCCCGAGAGGTCATGAGGGACAAGTGCGTCAAGGAAGACGCGATTCGTTTCAGTCAATTGCGCCGGAATGGCTCCTCAGCAAGTGGGCAACATGGTTGAGTTGCCGCAAGGACTTCCGTCTAAGATCCTCCGCGTCAATCTCATGAGCAGTATCAAGGTGGGGATGTTAGCTATCATGTGCATTCTATTTTGAACGAAGACATTGTGGAAACCCATGATGCTTATGAGAAAGCGCGGATACAATCGTGGATCGAGGAGGAAGGAACGGGAGAATTAGTGGTGGCATTACAGATGCTCGAGATTGTGCTCCCTGGAATGGTGAAGAAGGACCGCGGAGTCATCATCAACGTTGCCTCGATGACCGTGAGCCATCCACACTTTTATCATGAACTGAGGCGAGATAAGCTGATAGGCTATACATCAATCCTCGCTGTTTTTGAGCGGTGATCTGTGGTTACTGTTTCCTTTCTCAGGGCTGGCGGCCTCTTCCCAACCTCTCCACCTATCCCTCCTCCAAGGCAGCCATTTCATTCTTCTCCGACGCCTTATCTGATGAGTTTGCACACACCAATGTGAAAATTCAGGTCCGTTTTCCTTATATAATATGTATTATTTGTCGTTTCTGGGGGAAGCGGCGGAATTCTTCACATTTTCAGTGCCTAATTCCGATGTACGTGGCAACAAAGATGACCTGCTTCGAAGCCGACGAGGCCAACTTCATCATCGTAACCACTGAGAGCTTCGCCCGCCAAGCAGTTCACATCATGGGCATGGACTCCATCGCTACGGGATGCTGGCAACACGACTTTCAGGTATCCCTCCGCGTCTCTCACACACTCCATGGTAACCTGTAATAGGTTTCAGGCGCGATTATCTGAGTCGTTTATTATTGCATGATTCCACGGTTTCGCGTGATGTGAAAGAGAGTTCAATTTCAGATGGCATTCGGGGTTCTCGTTTCGTCATGGCTTTTCAAGAAGTTGTTCGTGCCCATCGGCATGTTCGTGCAGAAGCAGCGGTACGCCAGCAAGAATGCCTGAACGCCCCGCCATTTCTCCACTATCGTCCACCCTTCAACAGCTACATACCTATCGTGTTCGACTTCACTTCCTGAAAAATGGAGGATTTTCAACAATGAACATGATTCATGAAAATTACCGCTCACGGCACGGAATATGAAAGGAGTTGGAGCAAAAATTTTCGAGCGAATATATATCAGGCCGGTCACGAGTGGATCGGAAGATCCATGTGCTACCCATTCCGTGACCAATATGTTTTATGTTTTTAATGGTTAGTACTAGGTACCCTAAACACAGAAACAGAATGGCTAAGCACGTAATCGAGTTTCCGATTTTATACGGGGTCCGAAAGTGATCTACTCGGAAACTGTTCGATATTGCCCTCACCAGGGGACTGTTGCAATCGAAATGAAAACAATTGTGATCAGGGTAACTCGACGCGCTCTTTCATTCTAGCATAGTGGCATAATGTAAAAATTCCAGTTTCACATGGGCAGTTCAGTTAAACAATTTTTTTATATCGAAATTGAAGCGGCCCCACTCTGATTTTTTCACATGTTAAAGAGCAGTTAAGACTACACCTTATGTATTTTTTTTAGAAAATTCTGCTTTGGTTTCTGGGAGAAATCCGAATGTTTGTAAGTCGTGCTC
>JACMIG010000526.1:0-13064 GCA_014805385.1 Levipalatum texanum
TACTATATAAAAGGCGATGTGTGTGACTTTGTCTGCAACGGAAGTTCTGAAAAGTGTATATAGGGTGGTCCTAGAGCCTCGGGACCTTGACCAAAAAACCGTAACCGTGACCGGGGAATAGAATACCTAATCTACGGACGCTAATTTACGGAATCGGCCCAAAATACCCCGACGGGCAGGGGGGACCCACCGCCGAAGGCGGTGGGGTCCCCCCTGGTAAATACATAAGTAGTTATTTCAATAACTTATTCATGACAGTGGTCGGCATCAATTTCTATCCAATCGATTTTTTTCTTGCGAAGAGCCAAAAACGATTCTTCCCATCAAAACGGAACAACACCAATACGTATTTCAAGGAACGCATTTGGATCTGGGCCGAATAATACTTTCAAGCGTTACAATAATTAGTTGCTGATCGAGAATCAGTAAAACAGCTTCCGTTCCCCGAAATGGTTAATGGCACCGCGTATTCACTGGAATTCAAGCGAAATATGGTTAATGGTTTGGTAAGTTCGAGAAATCGGCAATGAGTAAAGAGCAGGCGGTCTCTGTTCATTTGCGTTTCCTCCATGCTCCATTGCACTCCCTTTGAATCCTCTCCCCTGTAAAGAGTGAGCTCGGCTTCGAGACTCGCGAGGATAGACTGCATAATGTGGTATTCGTCGATAGTCGAGGAGCCCTTCCACGGGCTTTTTCTCAAAGCAACGACAATCGTCAGCGTCGCTTCCAACTTTCTCCTAATTTTCACGCTAATTCGCGCCAAGACAAGAAGCAGCCTCGGGAGCTACAAGTTTCTACTGGCGTCCTTTGCATTTTGGGATGTCGCTGTGTCCATGGGCCACATGGTCATCCAGCCAGTAAGAATTTTAGACAAACAATGATAATAGATTCGCAGATGGTTCATATCTCCTCGTCGGGATGGTATTACTTTTCACTTCTCGCTGCCCAATTTCCATCGGACAATGGGAACGCAGGCTTTATGCTCTGCGAGATATTTATTACCACATTCTACCAAACCTTCCTTCTTCTAATGTACCATTTCATCTATAGATATCAGGCACTGACAGGGTTTGAAACATATTGTCATTTAAAATTATTCACAGTACAGATCGTTTGGACCTATCAGTGGAAGACGATCGACGTGGCTCACCGCCGCCATTTCCTACAACCTTTTCTGTGCTTCTTCCATTGTCTTCGCCGCATTGACTTGTCGTGACACCGAATACACAAGGCACGATGTCTAAAGATATCATTTAAACAGTTTTTCAGATCTCAAGTACCCTCCGGTTCGGACGACTTTTACCCATCAGTCAATTTTACTACTCCCAACATGGGCTATTTCAATGCATTGTACTGGGTATGCTAAAAGTGGTAAAACGTGCTCATTAAATTCGTTGTTTCCAGATTGTGGATCGATCGACTGGCAACGTGGTCGAGTTGTACACTCGAACGTAACTATCGATTGCGATAATTCTTGTTCTCGTGCTCATTTGCGTGGTCGTGATGGTTGGATGCGTTGTTGGCATTATGCGGAAGCTAAATAGGTGAGAATTTTTATTTGAGCAGTTTCATTCAACCCCATCAAGAATGTGGTGGAATCATTCTTACAGAGCCACAATGAGTGGTCGCACTCGGAGGATGCAGCGACAACTCTTCCGTGCCCTCCTTGTTCAGACGTTCATCCCTTGCACATTTTCCTACTTCCCGTTCTTCCTCATCTTCGTCCTTCCGTATTTCCGCCTCTGCATCGGATCAGCCGGCAGCATTCTTCTCATGATTACAGGTAACCAACATATTTCGGTTTGGAGACACCAACCATCCACGGGCCTTCTCCTGTACTTCGTAGATCCCACAATTTCACTAGGCTCACAATAGTACCAATACAGTCCCGCTCCTTTCCCATTCCTAATTGTGCGCCCAGGGCGGCCACGGGCTGCCCATTCCGCCCCTTTTAGTGCCATGTCTCGGTGGGCCAATTATTCTCCATGTTTTCGTGTTCATTCGATAAAGGAAGCCATGGCGCGTCGAATGAGCTAATAATCGACTAGAAATATCTAGTGTTTAATTTGCAGTGAGGTTTCAAAGTTTGAAGAGCCGGCGTCGTTTTGAGCCGCAACGCGTGTCTCACGCGTTGCGGTGCGACTTTCCGCCAACGCTTTAAAACCTCGCCGTAAACTAAATACTCTATGTTTTGACTCGTTTTTCAGCTCATTCGATGCGTCGTGACTTCCTCTATCGAATGAACACGAAAACATTGAGTTAGTAGCTCCACAGAGGCACGGGACTGAAAGGGGCGGAATGAGCGCCCATTTAGACTTGGAGCGGGGCTGTATAATCCAATGAGTACCTCCCGACTAGAATAGATTGTTGCACTTACATAGTTAATTTTTAAACAAATGGAAATAATGTTGTCATGGAAAACTCCGACTTTTCAGCTCTCTTCCCTGCCTGCGAAGCCTTCTGCATCATCGCATTTATTGCACCGCTTCGAGAAGTAATATTTGGAAACCCGCGAAGGACTGCGACACACCCTTGAAGATTGTGGGCGATATAATAGATTATTGACAATTCAAACGCTTTCATAAGAATATAGCGTTGTAGCCCCCCATTTGAAAAACTGTTCCTCGATGAGTCAGCTTCTCTAACCACTTCCTAAAGTTCACTGACTCTTTTCAGCCGTATCATTTTATTCCATTCGAATCTCTCGTATTTGATAATCTCGCTTACATTGTGATAATACATTCGGGATAGAAAGAGAGAATGTCATGGAAGAGATTACCAACATCGAAGGAATAATGAGAAATGGTAGGGAAATGGTTCTGTTAAATCTAACTTCAAGTATAAGCATATTTGAGCCGCCTACGCAGTACAGAAAGCTTCCGTTGGAGTGGGAGTGGGTATTGTATCAGCGGCCATGTTTGCAGGAATCAGACACATGAAATGGCGTTGCAGATTTAGGCAAATCAAATCATGAGCAGCTTCAATCTTTGATCTGTACGTGCAATAAGATGCCCAAGTCCACCGTGAATTATTGTGGCCTTTAAGTAGGACGGGGGTTTGAAGGTCAGCGGACACTGGCGATTCTGTCTCATTAGACTGTGGCGTGACAAATTGTTAGCAGGAATTGGAGTGCACCAAAACGATCGTGGTGAACTCTCTGCATATTGCCATAAATTTGCACCCGAAATCACGTCGCATCCGCGGGACCGCATTCAAATTGTTTAAAAATAAAAAACATGGCACCTACTCAAAAAGACACTGTTAAAAATCCGATTTCCCAGCCTCATTCTAAATATTTTTGAGAAACATGCATGTTTGAGAGCGAGACTGTATTTATTCTTGGACAGGGCACGAAAAAAGAAGAAGGGTTTCGACCTCGATTTCTCGCTCGCAACTGAATCTTATTGCAAGGAACAGAAATTTGAAACGCTTGGAGACCAAACAGCATTATGAGGTACGGTTTCGGTTTCGTCTGAACATTATTTTGCCGCATGTTCCTGTATTATATGGTTGCCTCAAGACGGAGGGCTTGACAGCAGAGGTTGTAGAGTGTGAAACAAAACTGAAGGCGATGGATTCGCGGAATACTATTCGCGTGCATTGCAGTTTTGGTCTTCGCAGGAGGAACTGACTTCTTGAGGCTGTGGTGTTCAGCTTACCTCGTGGTAACGGCGAAGCTGTCACTCTCAAAAACAGACCAAAAATCTACCTTTCAAGGCTTTTACCGAATTGGTTCTGTTCTGACTAACCGGAGGGAGATACTTTTTTAGAACATATTTGTCGTTATGGTTTTAAAAGCAAAGAAAAGGTCGCCTTTTCGTCATCGGATGCGATGTTGGTTAAATAAAGTGAAGAGTTGGGCCATTTATTTCAATACAGTAATATAAATATCACTCCTAGAGGCATGGTTAGCACTGACTGCGTTCAGAATGAGGCCAGGATTGATTGATACATGCAATATGACATGTTGTTACCAAAGTGTTGTAGGTCCATTCCTACAGAGTAATTATGGTGCGCATGTATACAGTGATCAAAAGGCCAATTTTCAAGGAAAAATCACAAAAGTTATGGAATAGGAAATGAATATTCTTGAGGATATGGAGGATTGCCGCGCAGCCCATCATTCGTATTTTTCGGAGGCGGGAATTCTTCGTTCTCGGATGCATGGGAATTGTGATTGGATTTTCCAACCCCTTGACTTGCGCTTGAAGTAAATAAATCAAATTATTTTCAATCTTTATTCTTCAATTCAAATCACGTGTGTCATTAAACCAAAAACCATTACCAGACGAATTAGGGAATTAGGGAGACTAGATTAGGGAGATAATAAGGTGAAAAATTCAAAAGAATTGTTGTGGTTTTAACGTAGTTCACAGAGAAAACAATATAATTATCGTTACTAGAAATGCAAAAAGCGTTCATTCTCTCCGTGCGCAGTTCTACAAAAGAATCACAATATGCCCCTCGGGCCATCAAGGAAATTATAATTCGAATATGATATCTGATCTATATATAACGAACATATATAATCAAGAACATCTATCTACCAATTTCGCCCATCGCTTGTTCGTCGACAAATCCGATGCCAGCCATTGTTTTCGCCGAAAGCCGAGATGCTTTTCTAAAGCCATGCCCAACCCCAATTTAGCACGCGGGGATGGTCATCGGTCGAGATGTGAGCGTCATTGAGTCGTTTTCGCGGTAGTAAAGCGAAAGTCTAAAGGCCAACTCAAGCTTCCATTATCTCCTTCGTTCCTTTGTAAGCAAGCTATAAATGCAAGCAACGAAAACAACTACGACCAGTCTCAAGATATATAATTTCTTGCGGTTCAAAAGCGTGTGGAACTGCCATCCGTAGTGTCGGTTAACATTGCGGAAGTACGCATTGCCACGTATTATAGAGAACCCGAGGCTTTCTCATTCCCACGCCCGGACAACCCCAATGACGAACAACGAGCGTTTTTGATCTACCTCCTCGAGACCCGTTTCACAACCATTGAATCACACAGGGTATAAAACGGGGATCGAGGACGTAGATCAAAGTAGTCCGTCATTGGTCGGGAATGGAAATTAGACAGCCTCGGGTTCTTTACAATACAGTATGCGTGGCATAGCGTCACCACGGAGAGTTTACTGTTCTCGCTAGACTTGACAAGGGAACGGTCGCAGTGGCACGGGGGTCACGCCCCCCATAGAAAGCGCCAGCCAAAAGTTTTCCGCTGATTCCAACGATAGGGCAAATTCCTGGCATCACTTCTCTCCGACGTAGAATTTGGTGGCGACAAACCTGTCCTCCTTTTGGCAATCGATATCGCTTCCCCTCGGAGTACGGTAGAGAAAACGATTTTTTCCCCCGATTTTGGTATATTGGGGCGCGTCAAGGAAATCTCAGAGGAATCAAATGATTGACCCCACTTAACACATATCCGACGTAGAACTTTTGTCACGAACAATTCTGTCCCCCCTTTTGGCTATCGATAGCGCTTCCCCTGGGGTACGGTAGTGAAAACGGTCGTTTCCCCCCGTTTTTCCCATTTTTGGGCTTTCCGGAGGTCCGCAGACACAGGTTTTGCGTTTCTAAACCCCCGGAACGCATACAGTCCTGCAGGTTTCCAATGGCCTAATGGGCGCCCTGGGCGTCCCCGGGCTGCCCATTCTGCCCATTGATCCCACGCAGCTGTGGGGCTATCATTCTCCTTGTTTTTAGGTTCCCCGGACAGAGGAAGTCACGGCGCATCGAATGCGCTAAAAATCGTCTCAAAATATTGAGTATAAAAATTATGGCGAGGTTTCGAAATTTTCGACTCGAGCCGCAACGCGTCTCAGACGCGTCGCGGCTCGCGCGTGATTTTACACTTTAAAACCTCACCATAATTTTTATACTCAATAGTTTGACACGATTTTTAGCGCATTCGATGCGCCGCGACTTCCTCTTTCAGGGGAACCTGAAAACATGGAGAAAAATAGGCCCACAGCTGCGTGGGACGAGAATGGGCGGAATGGGCGCCCATTAGGCCATTGGAAACCTGCAGGACTGTAAGCGCCGCCTCCCAAGTAAGAATTCTGGAGAAATAGCGAGAGTACTCTCCCCCTTTCCCCTCCGGGGAGGGAGCTAATCAAGCTGGCCATTGTGCCATCCATTTACGATCAATAAACGGGCGTCGTCGTCCTGTTACAAAAGAGCAAGAATGAACAGGAGGGGGGAATCGATTGAACAGAGCGGTCGCTTATGGGCAGCCATTTGTGAGCGTGTCAGGAGCCGAAAGAAGGAAGGGCGAATGTCTTGAAATGGGCACTCAAGCGAGCGATAGCCCCAACGCGAAGGTCGGCAGCTGAAAGAACGAGTAACACGGAAAATACGAGTATTCCAAGAGGAAGCTCTGTGCCATACCTCATTCCCCCCCCCTCCCCCACAAAGGAATACCCTCCCATAAATACGAATAACGTGACAGGGACAAACGAGCAAGTGCTTATCGCCGCCCCGACCAGGGGAAAATCCGTCAAATCCGTGATGACCCCAAAACAGGCGCCCTAATCCGCGGTCTTCAGATGTCCTGTAATCGAGCTCCCCCGGAGTGGACATCGTCTCTTCCGTTTGCTCTGCACCGGCGCCGAGCAAACAAGAAATTCGGAACGCGCTCTCTATCCGAATCTGGAGCCGAACCGCTAAAGGAAACGGGAGGAAGGGGCGAGACAATAGGCCACTACACGGGCGAGAGACCACGTGAGAGGGAGAGACGCAGGGTGCTGAAGGCAGTACAATTCTCTCGGGCGGTCGGCGGCTCCGCGAAACACAAAACATCGATAGTGTTATGCACTTGTTTACGCCGGACTTCAGCGTATTCTTCATGAAGAACAAAGCACCCCTTGCGGTTGTAGGCTGGTGAAACGCTGATTATTTTTTCAACAAGAAAACGTCCTAATTGATCCGTAAACGAGTGATCCTCGTAGAGGGAGTAGAAATAGACTAGTATGTAATGGCAGCAGCTTCCCCCCCTCCCCCAGAAACCCACAATTTCCGGTGCCCCACGGCCGGTGGCACACTCGAAATAGTGGGGAGAAAGGAGAAGGACGAGAATGAAATCATCGCGTAGGAGAACGAGAAAAGACGGGGTAGAGAAAGCTCGAGGGAGAATAGAAGAGAAGAGAAGGAGAGGGAAGGGGGAGGGTGGCATGACGCTTAGGAGCGTTGCGGACAGTGAGACAGACTGTCAGAGCGGGCAGCTGGGGGCGGCACTACAAACTGGTCAGCCCTTTTCTCTCCTTCTCTCTGCTCTCCCCTGGCAAGATGCTAAGATCATTGGAAATTCCTGGCAAGATGCCAAGATCATTAGACAGTCCTCCATGGCTATTCGCAGCCAGTCATCATTTATCAATGTTCCCGGATGATTCAACTCTTTATCGTATTTCACCGCAAAATGTATTATCAAATACTATACTGACCGCAAACAAGTGAGTAACATAACTGATAACAACGTGACAAGGACAACAAACGATTATTCCCCAACAATAAGGCATAGTTCTTCCCATTGTTCTAATGGGAATGGTAGGCGGAATGAGAAAATTTCCCTTGAACACTAAAGGACCTTCCCACTCTGCTCAGATTGGTCCCTTTGTCTATAGATTCGCGTAACTTGATCTCTCTACAGAGCTCTTTATACAATGCGGGGTCAACATACCACAGGACCCCTTTTGATGTGCAGAACAATGACAGGTCCTGAACGGAAGACTACAGTATCCCAACCGTGGGGGTCCCACCGAGAAGACTACCGCACTCCTAGATATGAAGGTCATCATCGGGGTCGCTGTCATCGAGATCGTCGCCGTCGTCGGGGGCGTAGATGACGCGGCCGCCCACGCGGATCTTCGACGACGAGCCACCGTGGATCGCGACGAGACCTGGGAGAATAATATAACACTAATTAGTGCATTTTCACTTTTTCCACCCTATGCGATAACGGCTGGAATGATGTGCACATTTAGTTGTTCACCTAGGAGTTGAATGATATCGAACCCCGCAGATAGCACGCAATTAGTTCAGGCGCTGAAACACCAATACACCTGGATGCTGGAAAATTGCGACTCAAAGAAAGACGTCCAAGGAGAAAAGTCACGAACGTTGAAACGTTTCACGAACGCGTTCGCGAACGTCGGAAATGTAGCGGCAATGTCAAAATTTTCGACGACTCTCTACTTGCATTCCAGACTGCACAATATTTGTGCGGCAACGTCATATGGGATCCAACAACAGATGGGTACCAGGAGATTTGATCCCGCTCAGAATAGCTATTCTACAAGCGAACTGTCATTTAGCGATGCAGTATTGTACCCTTCAAACCACCCCATCCCACTCACCCTCCTCCGTCCTCGCGGCGGCATACGGTAGCTGCATCGCGACGTCGCCCTTGTTTACCTAAAAAATACTGTTACTTCAGCTTGCGATCACCAGCTCCGGCTTACGGTACTTCTCGGAAAAAAATTGTTGCAAACCTCGATGTTCCGCGGCTTCTGACTTGTCGTGGGAGCGGGAGTCGTCTCGGGGGATACCTGCAATTCGCGGAATGCATTCCCAAGTTTATCAGTACAAACCCGCCAACCCCAGGTTTGGTTATGTTTCAAGGCGGATTAATTGATTCTAATTATGAGTAATTGATAATAAAATTGATGATCAACAAAATGAATCAAACAAAAACAAACCAAATTGGCCATTAGCTATTTATATATTCAGTGGTTCTAATTGCTATTGTCGTGAGCCCAAACGAATTCTAATTTCCCGTTCCGCAACACTGGCTATCTCATAGTCCATTCCCTATTTCACCGCTCGATCACCACGTTCCCTCTCCCCTCTCCAGTCTCCCCCTCTCTATTCCTTCTACACCCCCCCCCCCCTCACCTTCCCCTCCTCCTTCGTCCTCTCCTCCCGCAAGCCGCCCGTCGGCGTCAGTGACAACACGAGGGATATGTCCTGAAAAGGATCGTAATCACGGTGATTTCAGCATTCACGTCCCACCACCCGAATAAACCAAATATGGCAAGGATGAAGTGATAAAAGGCATTTCCATCCGTATTTTCATGTAATAAGACATGCTCTCTACACATCGCATTTCTCTGCGCGCGATGCGGAGAAACCAGAAGAGCAAGACAGTCGAGTGTTGGAGTATTTTCTTGGTTTGGTATGTATATTAACCGAGTTCCCTATGTATTATCAATGACTCCGAATCCAGATTATTAATCCTCCCTCGAAACATAAACAAAGCTGGTTTGGGTTGAGCATTCTCTTCCTCTCATCTTAACCTCCTCCCCCATGATCTTAACCCTTCCCCCCTTCCTCCACCTCCCCTCACCTGCACGGTTCCGTTCCTCTTCACAATCTTGACACGGGCAGCGACCTTGCCGACGTCGTCCTTGGCCTCGGCAGAGGAAGCGCCACGCAGAGGGGACAGTTCGATGACTCTGAAGAGAAATCGATAAATATCGTCGAAATATTCGGCGTTTAGTCCCACGGAACACCTGATGGCAGTTGATTAGACAGAACAGTATGGCTCAATAACGATATAATTGAAACGAAGATCCGCATTTGATAACGAACATCGAAACTTTTTGTATGACCAAAGAAGCAGATATCGCAATTGTGAGAAATGGGGAGATTTAATTTTCCGCTGCTACACGAATGCACGAGTTTCGCGCCCCTTCACTCTATTTTCCTGATCCTCATCCCTCATCAATTCCACCCTTCCTTCCAATTCTATTTTTTCCTCTCCTCTTCCACCCACCTTCATCGTCCCTTCTACTCCCATCCATCCTTCCTCCTCTACTCTTTTCCCTTCCTCCTCCCTTTCCCCCCACTCTTTTTCACTCTCTCCGCCTTCTCCACTATCCCTTCTTCCCCTTCTCTTGCCAACTCTCACCTCCCTCTACTACCACCATCTTCCCTTAATCCTCTTCATCTTCACTCTTCGTCCTCCTTCCATCTCCCCTCCTCCTCCTCCTTTCCTCCCCTCACCCCCCTCCCTCCCTCACCTCTCAGCGACGCTGGCGATCCTCGCAATATCGAGGGGCGTCAGAAGATCGGCGTGAACAACGGCGATCAGCGGCGTCGAAGCTGAAGAAACCGATTATTTATTTCGTTCAACCTATAAAATCGCCCGAGAGTAAATCACCCGTCCATTGGTATTGCGGTAATCAAAATGTCTCTGTAGCAAGGGGAATTATCTGATAGCGTTTCACAATTTTTTTACTCGCGAGTCGCGAAAGAAGTTAATATCGCGGCATTTCCACAATGCCTTGTAATACCGGATCATTGCGATTTCAATCAGCCTGGTTTGGTCACTGCCAAATTTGAAGGTGATAAATAAATTCATGGATATCGAGCAAAAGGCGAATCGGAAGTTATGATGAAGATGTTCTTGGCCCAAAGGACGGAACTCTCGGACTGCTTCGCAATAATAAATTGACCCTGGACAGCGGCCAGGAGAAGGGCAACGATTAATTCATAATTTTCGGTATAAAAAACTAAGCTATCGCTTCATTTTCGCGTGATCTTGCATTACCGCATCTCTGCGACCTCAATCAGTCTGGATTAGACAACGCCTATTTAGAGAGGGATTAAATTCACGGAGTCTCCAATCTAAAAAAATAGTGGAAAGGTGAACCGGAAGTTCCAATGAAGAATTTTTTTTAGCCCAGAGGGTGAAACTCTCTGACTACTCCGTGGTCATCAATTTACCTGCGGCAGTCGCCAGAACAATATCAAAGGCTATTTTTTTATTTTTCACTCGGAACCAGCCTTTTATCGGAGCATCTCCGCAATATGTTGTAATACCAGTTCAATGCGTTTTCAATCAGCCTGGTTTTGCCATCACTTAATTTGAGGGAGTAAAAATTCATTACTGTCCATCACCATAAATCGCGAAAATAGCGAACCGGAGATAGTGGTGAAGATTTTCTAACCAAGTGTGTACTAATAAATCCAGCCCCGGGCAGCGGTCATGATAAATTTCAATATTAATCCATAATTTCACGCTCAGAACAGCGACTAAATGCATCGTACTGAATTTATCCCGAAGGGCGGAACTCTCGGACTACTTCGTACTCATCAATTCACCTGCGATTGAAGCCACTTCGCGGACGACGGCCTGGACGCCTCGCTCCTCCGTCCATTCAGCGAGGGCAGTCAGGATGAGAGGATCTCCTCCTCCGCCCTTCACTCCGCTCTTCCAGTCCCCGTCCGGCGACAACCACGAGATGCTGGAAAGGAATGATTTCTTTTTTTTTCGAAATTCCAGCCGTAGACCATCATAGTCTAGCCGTTTCCAAATCGAATTAAATTTCCCCGCGACCTCGAATCACCATGTTTTCAGAAAATCTGCGCTAAAATTTTCCGCCATCGGCAGGAGGTTTACCAAAATACAGTTTCGATGGATTTTCGCTCATTATACCAGTTTACTTCAGTGAGATTCCACGGGGAGAAAATTATGCTAGGCTTCATGAACTGACCAGACTGTGAGTACCCGTGGCTCATCGCCGATGTTTGGTATGATTTCTGAGCACATTACTACTGATAGAGTGACGGACGCACGCAGATTCGCCTCACTCGTATAAGTAACTAAATACTGACCCCTCCTCTCCTCCCGCCAATCGCCCGCTCCTCCGTCCCACGATCCTCACCGGCCGCTTCTCCGCACCGCCGCGTGCCATGGCGAACGCGACGCGCTCACCGCTGATTCCAGGGGCATCTAGAATCGAAATAATTTATTATTCTAAATATCGATTTATTGATTACTTTTGTAACTATGAGAATCAAAATTTGTTGTAACGGAGAACTCACAATTTTTATATCCGGGCTGATAGAATGAATCATGTCAACATACCAATTAGGAGCGTTACTCCGGGAGTCGCCACTGATAGCATTATTAAAAAATCTGAAGAGATTTTTTGTGATAAAACATTACGTTTTCTCCGCTCCGATGCCCAAGGCTACAGTAACTTGTTGTGAAATCTCTCTTCACCATCCAAACTATCGGTATTTTTCGAGGTCTCGCGACCATGTTGCTGATGTTTCGATTATTCAAAACTCGATAAGATATTTATTATTTAGTCGATAAATGATTAGGAGCGTGCAAACGGTTCAATAAATACAAGAGCAATCTGCAAAACTATGAAATAGATTAAAAATGCGTGACATTTAAAGTTGAAGATCGCACAACACTTTCGGTTCTTATCCATCGTAAAGCTCGCAATGAAAACATCATACAATTCGTGCAAAACAATCAATAACGGGATGCTTTAAGTGCAATTTAAAGTTCTAAAACGATCATTGATAAATATTAAATTATGCATCACTGTTAACAATTCTCTCATGGAGAGAAGAACAATAAAGAGCAAAAGATTTCGTGCTGGGGTACGGTAGCATTGGGCAGAGGTGAATTTAATCAGCCGTCGACGCCGCACTGCAGTCCATGGGCTCGTCTTGCTCGGCTGGAATATGACCCATTTATTGATTTCTAAAAGCTACTGTAAACTAAAATCGTCTCGAGACCTACCGGGCTTCTCCTTCGCCGCGACCGAGTCTCCAGCTTCCGCGGGCGTTGACTCTCCGACCTCCATGGATTCTGTAAAGTTCGCACATGAAGCATAAATTCAAATTCGATTTTAGCGCGTAAATTCAAATTTGATTTTAGCGCGTAAAGTCAAACTACCGTACCCTCTTCGTTCTTGATCTCGGGCTCTTCCGCTCCCGCTTCGACCTTCACTTCCTTCGACGTAGAGGCCTCGGCACTTTCAACGGCCGCAGCGGCTCCGGCGGCTACCGTTTCCTGAGAAAAATTGTTTTGATCAAAAGTTGTTTACTCTTTTGACGCAGGGGAAACCGTGCTGCTCAAGACTACCTCCTTGGAGATTAGCTCACATGCCTCTACTCAATGCTACCGTACCCCCCCCCTCCCTGCTCGTGTCGAGGAGCTCGGACAGTTGAATGGAACGGAATCAACATATTGCTGTTCAATAATTCCGAATGTTTCCGAAACACCCACCACATTTACCGTTTCACTGTCGGCGGCTGAGTG
>JACMIG010000526.1:13164-30502 GCA_014805385.1 Levipalatum texanum
TTTTTACAAAATTGTGTTATATTTTTGCCGAGGGGCAACAGTGGTGGGTAAAACTACCCCCTTTGGGTTTATGTCCACTTGCCCAACACCAATCATACCCATCCCCCCCCCCCCTCCCCTTACAATTAGAGAGCGGGCAGCGAGGCTCTATTCAAAGCTACCGTACCTTGTTGAGGGCGGCAAACTTGGGCTGGATGCCGTAGAGTTGCTGATTGAGGGTGGGCGTGACGAAGGGGCCAGGCGGGGGGAGGGGCGACTTGCCCGCTGCAGCATCAGGATCCTTCGTCGTCAACCGCGAGAGAATCCTGCACAATTTATCAGTTTTTTTTGGAAACCAATCGGCCACGGGATTGAAAACGCGTACGCTTCAGTTGATTTCATTATCTGCTGAAACGGCATGCTGCCTAGTTTGCGTACCCTATCCATTTTCTGCTTTAAAAATGCAGAATGCTCGCACGTTGGTTGCAAGGACCGAGATGAAATGAGTCGCAGAGTATTAGCAAAGTTCTCTTTAGATTTTTTTAGATAACAAATGAATCCGCGCGTTTCTTGGTACCAGGCGCATTCTCGCGAGTGCTACCCGTATTTCCATTACAAATTCGAATAAATAATAATAAATGAGGCGAATAAATAGCCAACTGACGTCCTCTCGCTCATGCCGAGTCGACTCGAGACGGGGCGGAGGCGCGCGAGCGTCGCCGGCAGCCGCGACACGTCGTTCTTCATGTCCGACAGCAGCTCCTCCAGTTGGTTCAGCACCTGGAAAGTGGGGGATTTTATCATGCTTATTTCCGAACCGCCCAATACGGACGTCATCTCCTATGAGGTACACATAGAAATCAGATATGACCAGACCACTGTTACTGTTCGATTTATTTTCCCTAAAAAGCGCTCGAAACGTAGAACAGTCGCAATAGAAAGGGAATGCAAATCTTCGCGATCATATTTGATTATCGATTGATTTTGATTATTTGGTAGTGTGCTCACCTTGTGTAGAACAGCGTTGGCGTTGCGATTGCCGCCGGAGCTGTCCTTGGCAGTGGCCTGAAGTATGCTTAGTCAGTATGCGGCGATTAAGGCTCAAAAAGAGCTACCGTAATCCTCGTCTACGACAGGATAAAATCGTAGCAGGACTCTACCTGATGGGAATCCGCAATGGTCTCGATGTCGGCAAAGCGGTCGGCGAGCTGAAAAGATTGAATGTCAATCAAGCAATGCACTCTACGCAATACATTCAGTGCGATCTCGAAATATGACTAGTAGCATAGTTATGATCATGGTCCCATCAGAAGGATAGCAGAAGGATCAGAAGGAAGTTGGCTAGATTAGAAAATATGACCCGAAAATTGCAGAAGAGTATATCAATTTGTCGTTGTCATGCCACCGCAATGCGAACGGTTTACATCTCACATTATCCCCTCCTCCCATTTCTACTTTCTGTACCGATGATCAGAAGAAAAAAAACATAACTTGGCTAAAATAGAAATCAAGAATATTGTAGAACAGAAATTATCCATCCATTTGTCGGTACCATGCTACAGCAATAATCTCGGTTTATAATAAACTACGCTAAATATTAACCGTTTATTTTTCAGCGTCCCATCCATCGTCCTCATCCCCTCCCTCTCCCCGTCCCTTCCTATTTTCAATCCCTACCTGGCTCGTTCCATCGGCGGTGCTCTTGATCTCGTTCAGGTAGGACGCCCTCCTCAGCTGCTCCTCGATCACGAGCGCCTGCTCCAGGAGCTGAAAATTCCCAGTTAGAATGGACTCGGTAAAGTAGACCCCATCCCCCCTAATCACCCCCTAAAGGAAGGTGTAATTATTCGCGAGAAAACGCTGCGCATTATCAGTGTAATTTCAGATTCATAGATTACCGAATGTTCGTGGCACAAAATCACCAGGTCAATACTCTCGATCAGTGGGACTCTCTCCCTCTCACCTTGAATCGCCGCTGCAGGAACTTGTTCTTGATCTCGAGGAAGTTGCCCTTTCCGGCCTCCGTCTTGAAGGGCTCGTTGATGACGCCGTACCGCGGGTCTTGCTGCAAGAAATATTGTAATCCTTCGAATACCTACCGTAACCCTACTTAATCGCAACAAAACTACTAACGAAAGCTCTCATCGCAACACTATCAACACATCTTTCGTTACCCTCCCCCCATCTCCGGTGAAATTCGACCTGTCTGAACACCCTGGTATCGCCACTAAATTCGTTATAGCTACAGACAATTCTCTACCGTACCAATTCCCATCGCAACAGTTCCCCGAAGCCTCCTGTACAGTAACCCTCTCCATACCTGGATATCCTGATAGCGACCGTATCCATACATGACGACTCCAGCCAGCAGCCAGTAGTCGTGCCGCCGATGCCAGATTTCGTACTCATTCTTCGGCACCGCGGCCCTCTCCTCGTTCAGCCACAGCGTGTGCAGCTCGGTGAAGCCGCCATCCGCAATGTTGAACTGCAATGCTACACCATCTTCCCCATCTTCCGATGTGGTCTGGTTAGTGGTTAGGATTTATGGCTCTCACCCATAAGGCCCGGGTTCGATTCCCGGCATCGGAATAATCTTTTGCGTGGTTGATACAGTACCTTGAAGGGTGGTCGTGCTGCGCGGTCCCTGGTGTCGGGGACACTGGAGGAGTTGGTGTCGTCTCCGATGTCCTCCTCCTTCTTGATGGGTGTCGGAGCTTCGCTGACATCAGCCGACTTGTCGTCCATATCCATCTTGTCCTCCGAGTCGCACTGAATATTCCGATCTAGCTCTTTCGTATCGGAAATTTACTGGTGATTACTTTTCATGTTTCAAAACGATCTCCTCTTTCATTGTTTCTCTACGGAATTAGTCGGGCGAGTACACTAAAAGAAAAAAAAGAGTACTCTATCTGATGCTCGCATCGGAAAAACAGGCCTTTCACTACAATTAGCCCATCATTCGTACATGCATCACCCTGATCTCTCCTCCTCTCCCCACCTTATCCTCATCCTTCTTCTCATCGCCTCCGTCCTCCTTGGGGGCGGCGCTGGGCTCTCGCGACGGCTCCTTGCTGCTGTCCATCTTGATGCCACCCGCGGCTTCGAGGGCCTGAAAATGGGCAATACCGTAACCGTCATTACTGAGCATATCAATGGGCAATACCGTAACCGTCATTACTGAGCATATCAATGGGCAATACCGTAACCGTCATTACTGAGCATATCAATGGGCAATACCGTAACCATCGATCGTCACTGGGCCCATCAACGTGGCATACCATAGCCCTCGTAGTTGTATCGAAAGTATACCTTGTCCTTTAGCTCCGGCATGCTCCAGTCGCCGTTAAAGGCCTCAAACTCCTGGACCTTCTTCCTGCAGATATGCAAATTAGTATGGATTTAGGGCGGTGGAGATGTGGGGGAGGGGAGAGGATACGGTACCTGATCAGGCTCATGATTCCAATGCGCGTCAGGACGTGCTGCCGATTGAGACCCTCGCGGGGAACGCCGTCGTTGAAGGTTTCCTACAAGGAACACGATCATTTTCTCAATTGATACACAGGGAAGATCACCAGCCATAAATAGACCTAAAATGCACAAGTCCAAGTGAGTATACCTGCGTATCAGCTCCCGGCTCGCACAGGTGGCGCATGAAGAGGGAGGCGTACGACTTGAAGGCGCGCTCCGATTTGCCCTTCAGATCGCGAACCTGGAATTTAAGAAATTATTTGGTGGAACGTAGTCAACTTTCATTAATCATTGTGATCTCAATTTGCTCGTATATAATTCCGAACGTGCACACATTTTCACGTGGTTTAATATCAGAAGCTCAAACAGCTCGAGAGTAGAGACTGTCGCAATACATAATTTCCAGCTCAATCCTCTCACTATGAGTGCCAGGGACGGCTTTCCTTCCCCTCCTCTCCTCTTCCCCCTCCCCCCACTCACCAGCCACTGGCTCTGGTAGGCGTCGGCGGGCGGCATGCCCCACCGCATGATCGCATTGTAGAAGGCGCGTCGCTGGCGTGGATTGAATCCGAGGACCTCCAACTGGCCGGACACCTGAATGAGTTAGGATGAATCAATGGCGATCAATATTCACACTGGCATCAATCGCGAAAGATTGAGGGAGATTTTGAAACTGCTACTTATCACCATACTTTACATAATCGACATTCCCTATTACGTGGTTATCGCAAACTCACTCCTGATTACTGTATCCTTCCGTACTACTGTCTTTCCTCACCTTCGCCAGAAGTGGTGGGAGCTTCTCTCCGTCGCGCTCGCGACGCTTCTTCCGTGGCTCGCCGCCCTCCTGAAAAAAATACGTTTCAGGTACTGCATGCTACCGTAATCTGACGTCTACCGCAATCATTCCCGCTTTCCTACAGTATCCCGGGTGATCGCGCTCTCCTCCTTACCGTAAAGTCATCTCCGCTGTGCTCTCCATCGCTGAGGCCCTCCTCGCCCGACTCCATCGAGTAGTCTTCGTCGTTTTGCTGCTGCTCAAGGAATAGATATTATTTACTTATTTTATATCTTGTCAAAATTTAAGAGTCGCTCTCTTCCATCTTATTAGTACATGTGTGTGCCTAAATGTCGCTGGTTGCGCATCGACGATTTCAGAAAACTCTCTTACCGTATTCCAATCCTGCTGTCCCATGTTCTCCGAGGCGTAGTTGACCTGAAGAAGATCAGCATTGTGCACCAGTTCACTACCGTAGCTCATACTGTAATCCTCGGAGACACTGCTAGGGAGTATACTGTACTCCGAGGAGAAGGTGATTAATGTACCTGCTTGCGGACGCGCTTGCCCTTGCCGAGCTTCTGGGACTGATTCTCCTGCTCCTGGTCGTAGTGGTGGCGGAGGAGCTTCTCCCAGTAGTCGGGATCCATTTCGGCCGTGTCCTGAATGGAAACATTACAATTTTTCATCGCATTCAAAAACCAGGCAATTCATGGAGTAGTGAAGATACTGAATGCATTAGATAAATATGGTGGTCGATAATAAATACTTAAAATAAGAGATAAATTTGATAAACGATGTTTCTCCGAAATTCGGACATACCTGCTTGATGACCTCGACCTCCTCCTCTTCTTCCACTTCCTCCTCCTCGGCTTCCTTTGTCGTGTACGTGGCGACCTGCAAAGTTTTTTTAAAATCCCAAATTAAGAAACCCGGCGGACTAGCGTACCACGATTTCTAATTAATTGCGGTGACAAGGACATCGATGATAGTTTTGATGAAGTACCCACGTAAAACTTCACAACCCCCCTTACCTTGAACGACGACAGGTACTCATTCGTCCAGTCCTTCTTCTCCCCGGGCGCGCCCTCTTCCTTCTTCGGCTCTTCGCCACGGGTCCTGCAGCGATCAATATCGTAGCCCATGAATAATTATTGATTCGAAATTTACACGTGCAAATACACTCACTCTGGGAATTGCAGTCCAGCTGTTTGCTCCTTTACTGTTATTACCGTATCTCATCCACCTATTACCCAAAGCTTCCGTACCTATATGTTCATGCTCAATATTACCGTACCTATCGAGGAGGGCATCGACGGCATCGTCGTCCCACACGATCTCCTGGTCCTTTTCCTTCTTCTTGTCCTTGCCATCTCCCTCTGCATCCTCCTTCCCATCCTCCTTCGGCACTTCCACGTCGTCCTGAATGAAAGTAAATGAATTGCTGAAAATACATAAAAACGTGTTTCTCAATCCGACAATCAAGAATGAAAAATGTACGGAAAAATAAGTAATCTGTCAACGCGATGCACAAGGTACATCTTCCTTACCTTGAATAGCTCTTCCGTTCCCCATCGCAGCACATCGTCTAGCTCCGTCTTGCTCATAGACGGGCCCTGGAATAGGAATACAGTAATCCACCAGGCATCGGTGTACAGCAATCCGATAGCTACCGCAATCCAACCTTCTGTCCGAGACCGGCGCGGACGACAAGGTGAGTGAGGAGCATCTTCTTCTTGGCCACAGTCGTAATTCGCTCCTCCACCGAGTTACGCGTCACGAAGCGGTAGATCATGACCTGGAAACTATTTGTTCATGTATGAACTGGTTTTGAAGAGAATATCGATGTTTACCGACTGGACCGGTTATTAGGGAATTAAGGTAAATGATAGAAGAAATCGCAATTCACCTTGTTCTGCTGTCCGATACGATGGGCACGGGAGAAGGCCTACAAAGAGAGACATAGAATCATTCCCATTACTAAACTCTCGTAATTCCATCCTCCAAAAACAAACCTGGATGTCATTGTGAGGATTCCAATCAGAATCGTAAATAATGACAGTGTCGGCGGTCGCGAGGTTGATTCCGAGACCTCCGGCTCTGAAAGGCGAAAATTAGATTTGAAAGCTTTAAAAATCGTCACTACAGTATTCACGCTTTAATGAAGGCGATTTTTAAAGAGAAAGTTTAAAAGAGCAGCTCCACAGTATACCTGGTGGAGAGGAGGAAGACGAATTGCTCCGCGCCCGGCTTGTTGAAGCGATCGATGGCATCCTGTCGGGACTGTCCCGTGATTCCTGGAAATTTGAACGCGGTATATTACCAGTTGCAACGCCGTGTCACCGCTCTTAAATTGAAGAAATCAAAATAAAACTTCGATCTCACTCTCGAGGACGATAGAAATTTGTTAAAATTTTGCTCAATATTTCCCCGTACCTCCATCAATCCTCTCGTACTTGTACTGCTCGCCCTCGCAGAAATCCTCGAGGATGTCGAGCATGCGAGTCATTTGACTGCAATATCGCTTTCGAATATAATGGCGGGTCACCAAAGATGCGCAAACCCCTTGTTGACGCACTATCTACCCTCGTCGTGTTTGCCCAAAGCTACCGTACCTGAAAATGAGAACGCGATGGCCACCGTTCTTCAGCTTCCGCAGCATCTTCTGCATGAGAACGAGCTTGCCGCACGCCTTGTTCAGCGCGTTGATCTCGTACCTGCAATCAAAGATTTCAAATCTTACAATTGCAAACAATACTGATGCATGGCTAATACAACAAGGCTAAAACTCCAGTCACCCTGGTTCGAAAAAGAACTGCTAAATGCAAGAAAGAAACACGACGAAAGACAACAAGCTTTGAGGAGGATCAGAGAAATAAATTTCTAATATAAAAATAAAAATAAATCACGCACCGGCCCTTCTCATCCGTCGGCGCTTCGAGTGCAGCCTTTTGGAAGAGGTACGGGTGGTTGCAGCACTTCTTCAGCTCCATGATGATGTTGACCTAAATCAGACCGTTTCCTTATCATCAGGGAAGGCGCGAAATTCAAAAGTTATTTTAAAAACGGTTGCTTGGAAAATATCGTACCAGGGACATCTGCGAACCACCATTCTTGACCGACAGCGCCTCGAAGTTGCGCGTCAGGATGTTCTTGTAGTACTTCCTGAAAGGTGATCAATCACTTCTGGAAGCAAGTGCATTAGCGCTTCAGATTCTTCTAAATCAGAATCGTAACCCGTTTCAGTGCTAGTGCCGTCATTGAATTCGCGAATAGAACATGAAAAACCACGCGACTTTATGTATCAAAACTGATTTAAATGCAGTCGTAAATCGAATTTATGATAAATGAAAACATTTCTATTTTCCTAAACACCACTCACTTCTGCAACTGTGCCAGCTCCACGCGGACGATGAGCTCCGATTTGCTCGGCATGTTCGACAGCACATCGGCCTGGAAAAATCGCATAACTCCGGCATCAAAATCGATGACGACATCCAGATAAACAGAATAAAACATCTGATCACAGGACAAAATATAAAAAAATTAAGACCAGTAGTACCTTGAGTCGACGAAGCATGTGGGGTCCGAGCAGGGAATGCAGCTTCTGGATCTGGTCCTCCTTCGATATCTCCGCAAACTCGTGCGTAAACTGCTCGAGGTCACTGCAAACGTTTCTTTAATTTTTGTTTCATATCAATGTCACGTTCAACGAAACGAATTCGTTTCGCGCTAAATTATGTTTCCATGTGGGCATCGTTCCGTCTGGTTCGAAATACTTCCTATTTCGATAGCAACAAATCTAAAGCGCGTAGTCATTTAATTATTAGGAAAAACATAAATCCGCCCGATCAATCGATATCGACGCCCAAAGAACATACTAGAATCGATCGGGTGACAGGAAGTTGAGAAGATGGAAGAGCTCCTCAAGGTTGTTCTGCAGCGGCGTTCCCGTCAACAGGAGGCGATAGCCGATCTGCAAATTTATAATACAATTTTTTGATGGAGAACAATCTTCCATTACCGCATACTCGCCAATTCTCATTTATATCTAAACTGAAATATAAATCAACCTGGTTAGCATAATAATTATACCCAAGAGGAAAAATCGTTACAATCAATTCGCAAACGAGTCGCTCCATTTTCTTTACCTCTATCAGCATGAAACTCCCTTGATCCATCATTCGTCTATTTATTTTCTAAAATTCTATTTCGTCCATTTCCTATTCCCCATGCATTTCTCTATCTGCCCGCTCTCTCTCCGAACCTGGAACTCGCGGAGGGTGCGGAAGAACAGGGACTGGTTGTTCTTCAGACGATGCGCCTCATCGACCACAAGAGCAGCCCACGGGATCGACGACAGGATGGCCTGGAATATTTGTTCCATATTTTGGAATTTTAGACAGAGTTCTGGCCCGAATTGTTGCTTTCACTCCTAGACTATAGAGACGATGATCGCAGATTCTGCAGGTTGCAATGATCCAGATTCAAATTGTGTCGTAGGCCAATAGTCTGTCCTGCGCAATCCCACCGTACCTTATCGAGGTTGATCAGTTCGTACGACGTCAGAAGCACGTGGAACTTGACGGGGTGCTCACCACGCATCCGATGAACCTTGTTGCCCGTCTGAATGGGGGATGTAAATGAATACTCAACAAACGCGGCTCATTGAGCATTCATTTTCATATTCAATTTCCAATGCAACTGCAACCGCAGATCAGCGGGCTTGCACATGCCAATAGCAATCAAAACAAAATTCAAAATTAATCGATGAACGCAACTTCGTCCATCAATTTTCCCGCGCAAAGCCAATCGTATCACCTTGACGGCATTGTCGAAGAAGGAGAATTCGTGCTCGCGGATGACGGCACGCGACTCCTTGTCTCCCACATACGTGACGACGTAAAAGTCGGGGCACCAGAACTCCTGAACAAATCAATCGATCAACCTCGTTCGCTAGCACGCAATTCCCTCAAAGCCTCCGCCCGCTAGTCGAAACAAGACAACGCTATTGATAGTAGGAAGGACAATATTTCTTGGCGTATTTGACAAGTAACTCCTCCAATTCTCACCTGCTCTCGTTCCCAGTTGATGATTGTCGAGAGGGGAGCTGCGACCTGGAATGGCATCAAATTATTTTGAATCCAGGTGAATCGACGACACGCGCTGTCAATTAATAGCTCTAATCATCTAAATTAGCAATGCATTCGAGATGAAGCGGTAAAAAATAAAATGTATTAACCCCCCTTACCAGGAACGGTCCCTTCGTGTGGTTCTCCTTCATGAGGGTGTAGAGGAACGTAGAGGACTGAATTGTCTTGCCGAGACCCATCTCATCAGCGAGGATGGCATCCACGCCGTTGGACCAGCAATGCCGAAGCCAGTTTATTCCCTGAAATTCGAGTATTGCGAATGGGGTTACTGTAGCCATAGGGGGATCGCAAACTGTTAGGGGCAAAAACAAACCTCCATCTGGTAGGGATGCAGCTTGCCTCCGGTTTCCTCGATGAAATCGGGCTGCTCATCGTACTTCTTGCGAACCTGAGAAAAATTTATATACCCAGAAACGTTCACTCGATAATAGAATGTGCAGAGTTCAAAAAGTATGAGAAAACGCAGTAACTAGGTCCAACTAAGAAGTGGGAGACAATGTACGTCGCTACTATGTTTATATCTCCATGGTGCGGTAATAAAACTTACATCAACCAGCGGCTTGTTCTTCTTCTTGCTCTCCTTCTCGCTGATCTCCTCATAAGGAGGCTTGCCACTCTTTTCCCGGGCAGCATCCAACTTTCGCTTGATGACCTTCGGGATCTGCTCGCCCAGCATTCGATTGCTGTAAGGGAATCAGTTATGGAATTGTCTGAAATCCTTTTCATACCAGTAGAATTATAATTACCGTGAATGTGTAAACTGTATGAAACGTTATATTCCTACTGCTGATCTTTCTAAATGCGACGGAAATGGGAATTGCGAAATTTTAGAAACCAGGATACTCGTTGTTGAGCAAATTTTATAAATTCGTATTCCCAGTTCAATAGCAATAGACTTGCTCCTTACAGTCGCACATATCTTTCTCTGAAGCCCCACGGGCGAGCGCGATCCCTCGAGGAGGGTGCACACATACTGGACAGATAGAATCAGAAGGCTCACCGATGAATCCAGTACTTGAAGATGGCATCATCGTAGCCGGGCATCTCTACGTCGTCGCGCTCCCACGTCGCATCCTGTAGAGGAGGGCGATTAATTTTAAGGGGGAATAAAATAATAAATAAAACGAATAAGTATGAGAAGTCTAGGCTACTAAACGAGTATTTACTGTAAATGCTCGCAGAATAATCGTTGCGGAGAAAACGCTTATAGTCCCGGACGACAATTTGTCCGATCAAATACTGTATCGACCAGGTTCTAATCTCGCTTTTTAGTACATCGAATAAGATATAGTACATCGAACGAAACGCATCGTCACCACGTGAACAATTGATTCCAACCCGGCAATTTCGTGTCAGAGCGATATTATATTTCGAGTTGCGTATCCCGTGAACGATCAGATTGAATCCGTTTTCTTTAAAATTCCCATGTATTACCTGGTACACGAGCTCCTTCCACTTCACGAGGTAGTCGTACTGGTTCTTCGTGAACGAAGCGTGGTTGATGATGCGTTGGACCTCAAGATCACAATATAAAATCAATTTAAAAAATCTATATAAGAGTAATCCGAATAAGGCGTAATACTTGCAGTAATCTAATGTAAAAAAATCGCATTTTATACTAGTTTTATAATGATATAGGTACACACCATCATCCATTCGGGCTTGATGCCGTATCGGTAGTACTTCTCCTCCAGATTGTGCGGATCGTCTTCCTTCTCGCGGCCATCGATCGCGCCCGTCTCCATGTCCTGTATCGAATATTATAGACCAAAGATCAATATCCCACTAAAATAAAAAAAATAAAGGTCGATTCTATCACTGGAACTATGAACACGTCACATCACTGCTACACGAAATAATTAAAACCAGTGAACTGTGTGATTGGTAATATATTTGCATTTTTCTCAAAATACAGTCCAGCAGTGTTGCCGCTACGTGTTTTAGCGCTTCTTCAAGCATCTGGTGCCCCATACCTCGTTGGATCCGTCGTCGACCTCAGGCGGGCACTCGGGGTCCATCTTGCGCCAGTACATGCGGAGAGACTGCAAAACATATCAATTAAATATTGTTTTTTTTCACCCGAGTGTGAACAGTATCAAGACTTATAAGTACGAATTCGTTCCAATTGTTCATGAGAAGTGGCGTGAATTGGACAGGTTTCAAATATCAAATATTACTTTTGTAATAAAAAAACAAACCTGCGGAAAGTGAACATCGACGATCATCTCGTTGAGCCACTCACAGTGCCAGTACGAGCGGTACTTCCACTTGATGAACAGTTCGCGTTCCTTCAAATTATCCACTGAATACCGAGCATCAACCAATAATTAATCTCTTCCAAGTCAATTTAACAATTGTCGAAATTAACTCAAAATAGCATGTTCGCCGTCGCATGGATTCTATTTATCCCAATTCCTATTTCATCCATAATAACTCCACAGAGTTCTGTCTACTGATAAAGCTCATTCGACAAAAACGCCTGTCGCTCGACATGGCACTAGCCACAATTTCTGATAACGGTAGCTTTGGGCGCGTACCTTTCTCGGGGACATCTTCTTCGGGGGGAGGAGGGGGATCTCCTCTTCCTCAGGCTCCTCTCCATCAGCTGGGGGCGGGGCCTTGGGCTTGGCATTCGGATCGGGATCGGGATACGGAATGACGAGCCACCGCCACGACAGGATCTTGTCGATCTGGAAATTGAGCTATTATCGAAACGAAGTCGTATCCCATCGATTTTGGTAAGCAAGTGGATCGTTTCCACATGGAATTAGTAACTGAAGATCCTATTTAGCTGATTGTGATCGTTGCTGCGATAATTACCGCGATCTTTGCGTCCCGAAACGCAATCAATTCCATACAATTAGCCCAAGATTTCCGCAGAAAATCAAGAGCCCCCTTCTCGATCATACCAAACCAGGTGGACCGGTGTCCAATCATTCTCCCACCTTTCCACGCTCCTCTCCGACAACACAGAGGCAACGGGGGCAGTGCCACTCTCCGACGGGAATCTCCGTGAGGGCGGGCGAGCAGCAGTAGGCGTGGTACGACGACGGGCAGCCATCGCACAGCAGAAGGCCTCCGCCCTCCTTGCACACTCTGAAGAAATATAAGAGTAGATAAAGATCGTTGACCTACAACGGATTGAATTCGAATATATCAATGCCAATCTATTGCTATTTTGCGCGGCAGGAATCCACCAAGTTGCCAGAATTTCCCTGCACACTCGAAACTTTATTCTTACATTTTACTCAAAGAGGGATCACCATCAAACTAGTAGCTGCCTTAAACTTATTCCTATTACGCGTGGCAAAAATCAATCAAGTTCCCGGAATGAAAGTTATCTGAATGTTAAAAGACGTATGAGAACGGAATCGACTCTGCTATCTCGCTCTCAATTTATCCATATCGCATCATCAGAAAATCACATGGTTCTCCTCCCCCTCACCTGCAGTATTCCATGTTGCCCTTCTTGGGCTCCTCCTCAATAGGCGGCGGTCCGTTCTTCTCGCAGTGTGGGCACGACCTGCAGGGGTGGAAAAGTGCCTCGTTCAAAGGAGGCTACAGTAATCCTGGGGGAGAATGGATACTATACCAGAGTCCCTCGGGCGGCGCCTCGGCATCGGGGTCAAAGCAGGCGAGATGGTAGGCACGGGGGCACGTGTCGCAGAGTAGGATCTCCCCGCCCTGCTGGCAGACCTGCAAGGATATTTAGTTGTATGTGATACTGAATATGACGAGAAAATCATCTTCGAAAGTTGCCAGAATCAATATCAAAAATGACGCAACGAAAAATCACCAAGTTCTCAATGAAAGTGGACAAAATTCAGCGAACGCATTTGGTACGTGGTGTTTTTATATCTTTGATCCTATAAAAAGCACAGCAGCAGCACTACTACTATTTCCGTACTCAAAAAGGGATCCAGTGCGATTAGAATTCACCTAGTTTTTTTGGTTAGCCTGGTCGCTCAATCGGCGATGGAGAAACGATTTTAGTTGTTAGTTTCCTACTACTCCTACTCCCTGACGACTACCGTATCCCATCCGAACCTCGCAATAATCCTGGTGTTCCTCCTCCTCTCCGGGCTTCTTCTTACGATTCTTGCGGGCCTCCGCCGCCGCCACCAGCGCCTCCTTCTTCTTCGCATGGCGCTCCTTCTGTAATGACACTATTTCATTTGCTCTTAGAACACGATTTCGAAATTGCTTATCACTTAGATTCCTTAGTTTATTTTTATCAGACCTCAAAACTGCCTCTATTGAGCTCCTTACTAAAGCCTACGGCGAGACTTCAGTATATCTTCCCTCTGACCTGTCTCAGCGCTCTCTTCTCCTCCTTGGCATCGTCCTCGTCGTCCTGCTGCTTTTCGTGATCTCGCAGACGAGCCTCGAATTCCTGCAAGCAAATAATCAATATTAATCGATGAATCAAGATTCTGCCAAGAAGATGCATTGCTGCATCAACGCAATCTAATGTAAAAAGCTGTTAATTAAAACCCCAATCATTATCAGCCCTCTGGCTGATATTGATTGGGGTTTTCACGAATACGAAATAAAATCGATACCTGATCCGAGTCCATGTCTTCATCGCTTTCTCGCTTCTTCTTGCCGCGTGCGGATATGCGAATCTTGATGGGTGCCACGGTCTTTTCCTGGAAACTTCGCCTTCGTATATTTCCAGCATATATCTCAAACCCGTTAGATTGATGCTCGACAAAATATACAAAAGTTTTTAAAAAGAGAAAGAAATTATTATTTTTGTAAATGGCCAAAAATTATGCTGCTTGTTCCTTACGGCCACCAAAATAAACCTTTTCCCAAACCTTCTTCTCTTTGGGAGGCGGGACGCGCTTGATCGGCTCCTTGCCAGCAGCGACCATTTCGGCCTGAAATGTTCCGTTTGAGGGGCATTGATTCCCGCCAATAGGGTAGCGTAATACTTCCAGATCGTACCTGGAACTCGCGATACTTAGCTTGCAAGAGTGGCAGGAGCTTGGTGGAGTTGGCCTTGGGATTAGCGGCCTGGACATCAGGGCGGACGCGCGTCGTGAAGGCCTGATAGCGAAAGGGTTCAGAAAATCTGTTATTTTTGGCCAATTTAGATACATTTTCAATATGCGATCGAGATTACGGTGAGGGGAGCTACGTATACCTTGAAAGAAGATATGGTTGAAAAGTCGTCGTCGTTGTACTCGAGTTCGACGTCCTCGAGGCCGTAGTATGTAGCGACGTCGGCGGCGGGCGTAGTGTTCGGATCGGGGCCGACCTCCTTCTTGGCTCCGCCCTACAGTTTTTATTATAAAAATCTCGAATAAATTAATAGTCATATCCCCAAACTATGAGAAACGAGTACTGATGGAATATCTTTTGTTGTAAGTTTTAGGACAAAGAGTCTGAAATTGACGTTCTGAAATACACTATGATAATAAACGAATGCTGTGCAGCGAATCCGCTGGTTTCATTGTTTCGATGTTATCATCCCCCTCACCTTCTTCTTTCCCTTCTTGCCCTTCTTCCCCTTGCGCGGCTTCGACGACGACGGCGTTCCCGCGGCTTCTGCAATGATAACAATTCTTATGCTGTATAGCCCAAAGTTACCGTGGCATATTTCTCACCCAGCTCCCATTTCGGTACCCAGTAATTTTCCGTCTATCGCACATAACTACCGTAGCCACGTTACGTTAGTCTTCTCTTATCCCTGCTTCCGTTACAAAGGCAACTGTGTACCCCTTAATTTTTCGTGCATCGCCCAAAGCTACCGTAACCCCATGCCTCCCCTTGCCCGGGTCTCGTTACAATGCAAATATTCGTGGTGCCTTGTTCTTCCCCCTGTGGGATGGGTAGGGGGGAGGAGGAGGCTAAAGGGCATGCAGTGACTTCTTACTCCAGTCAACTACTACCTATCGATCGGGGATGGGACCAACGGATGGAGGGCGAGGGAGGGCGCGGGGAGGAGAGGGTACAGGCAGCAAAGGGGCTATGGAGCGCGGGAACGGAAGAGGGCACAGAATGGAGGGCGAATGGTGTCCGGTGGATGGAAGAGAAGGAGGGGGCACCTCTCGTCTTCTTGGGTGTGCTGGAAGTTCGTGAAAACCAGGAAGGGGACACGGAAAAGGAACAGGGGTTAGCGTAAAGTTGGCAGCACAAAATGAATCTCCGCAGTTGCCCTTCATCTCACATTAATTATTCCTGTTCATCCAAACCGCCGGGTTTTCGCTCAAGACGACATATACGAAGATGCACTTCTCCCCATCTCATTTTTATCTCGTCAGGAGCCAAAGTAGTTCTTCATGGATGTGCTGCCAGATTCGCGCAATTATTACAGATTCGAAGAGAAACAAGATGCAGTCATAAATGTTTTTTTCAAACGATATAGGACATTGATCTCTGATGTTACACAGCGTCTCATATTAAATATTCCTGTACCGCCAAACCGCCTGGTTTTCGCTCAAGACGATATGCGCTATGCCACGACCTCGTGTTTTCTCCTCGGGACGCAAAATCTTTCAAAAAAAGGTTCGGCTACCGTACCGGGCTCGCCGGTCTCCTCCTCTTCCTCCATGGCGTCATCGGCGCCCTCCTCATCCTCCTTGTTCAGCAGCGAGTCCTCCTCCATCGTGTCGTCTTCTCCTGAAATGGAAATCATAAATACGAACTAAAATCAATATTACGGGAGAGGGGAGAGGGTTACGGTATTTGAAAATCAGCTAAATACGAGTACCCCGCCACAATTTCGTCCCCGTTGCCAGGGGCAACTACCAGCAGACACAGATTAGTTATTGTCTGTGTGCAGGGGAAATCAGTACGGACTGAGAAAGACAGGGGAGACTGCAAGTCCCGTATTCCCAGGAGACAGGGGAAAGATAAAAACGGTTCAATAGTTTCTAGGTCCTGCAGCTGTTTCCTGTGTACGGTATATCTATGGTATAAAGTATTCCGCATCCATATAGGAGGAGCGAATCCTACGGGAACTGGATGCGAAATCTGCTATCCCTCCAGAAATAATGAGCATCGTCTGGGGGGAAAGAGCAGCGCAGGAGAAGGAAATACACACTCTCTCTCCCCTGTTGCGGGGGCCTCCTCAGCGCCTCTGGACGAGGCCGAACCACTAGTTTAGGCAGTCCCCCTTCCTCCTCCCGCCGGAGTCGTATCGATCTGTCATGTCCATGGTTCATTATTGTACTGTCGCCTGTCGGGCATCTCCTCAATCCACCGTTGTCTTTCGGTGGGCAGAGACGCTGTTTATGGGAGAGGGCCGAGGGAGCGGACCACCAGCTGCCGCGTACAGTTAAGGAGAGGAAAATAGATTCTCTCGCTCCCCTGAGCCTTGACTGAGTATCAGCGCGCGGGCACGGGGGAGAAATTAAAAATGGGCGAGACGCAGGCGGAGCGAGTCCTTACCTACTTCATACGATGCGTGGAATATCTGATCGATCGATCAATTTCGCAATACCCAGGCAGTGGAGAAAAGTGTTATCTGTCAAATTAACCAACCCAATGCATGGCCAAAAAATAATACCCGCAAGACTGTGAGATCGATTTGAGATCAGATAAACTGTTTGAATTTGAAATTTGTGAGGGGGGGATGTTGAAAAGTGTGCTAGAATAAGCTCTCTTCAATGAATATGAACTGACCGCTCTCGGCTGCGGAGAGGTTGGAGTTGTCCATTTCTTCGGCCATCGCTGGGTGCTATCGTATCCGATGAGATGCCAACGATCTGGAAGTGGGTACGGTATTCGGATCAGAGGTCCGCAAATTTTCCAGTTAAATTGCAAGGCAAACTCTAAACAAACACGGAACGGGCGACGCGAGGTGGCGGGGACTTTCGAAAAATCGCCCCTTGATCAGACAATTTCGCGAGCCACTGGGAAATGGCGCGAGAGTGCAAGGAGACAGATGAGACGCCATAGTGCGAGACACCAGCTGCGGAGCGGAGTAGGACTGTCATGAATGGGCGGGGGG